>JAHREE010000287.1:8897638-8938691 GCA_033628505.1 Tringa tobata | reverse complement strand
CTCTGCCCCCACGCCGCTCTGTGAGGGGGTGGGTGAGTCCCTTCCTTGGGTCCCCAGCGGCCGGGAGGTGTCTGGTACCGCTTTACGGCCAGGGACGGGGTGGAGGAAGGACTGGGTTTTGGCGGAGCATTGGTTTCCCCGGTAATGACGGTTGTTTCGTTTAGGCCTCAGGTCCGGCAAACTCGGGGAGCAGTGCGAAGCCGTCGTGCGTTTCCCCAGGCTTTTCCAGAAGTATCCTTTCCCTATTCTCATTAATTCAGCTTTCCTGAAGCTGGCGGATGTTTTCAGGGTGGGGTGAGTAGAGCTGTGTTTGACTGGCGTTTGTCTGTACTGGGCTTGCGGGGCTGCGGTGACCAGAGGCACCGCTCCTGCCCGCGTTCCCTTGCTGACTGGCTCAGGTTCACTGCTGCAAGTTCTGCTCCCTGGGCACCTTCGGATTCGTCATTAATAAATGCATGAATGGTCGCACGTGCACGTTCCGCGCCGAAGGGATGTTAATAACAAAGCCCAAAGTGTAGCTTTTCCAAGTGCCCGGTGTCCAAGTGATGCGTGTGATGGAATTGGAGCTAGTTGGTAGTAGCTTACAGTGTTATCTGTTGTGGAATCTTTCACTGTTGGCTCCAGAAAGGAGAAGAACACCTGGCAACGGCCATTAGACTTTTCTGTCTTAGTCCTAGATGTGCTTTTCTCTCAGAATTAGATCCCTAAGTGTGCACAAAAGAGGCATCTGCTTACACTCCTCCTCACTGGTGTCAACAGTTTCATTTCCCTGGAATTGGGCCTAAATTTTACACTGCCTGTACTAGAAAATAAAACAATAGTGTGTTAATAGTCTCTTTTTGATTGCAGCAGTCTAATTAAATATAATGTTTCTAAAGCATAGACCTTAACTTGTTTTAATTTACTTTCATGAGTTCTTTTTAAAATAATTTCATGTTTAAAGTGTTTGAATTTTTATTATAAAACAGCCTGATAAAGAAATATGTGTGTTTTCTAATAGAAACAATTTCCTGAGGCTGTGTGTGCTGAAAGTTACTCAGCAGAGTGAGAAGCACCTAGAGAAGATCCTAAATGTGGATGAGTTTGTCAAAAGAGTTTTCTCAGTAATTCATAGCAATGATCCAGTTGCTCGGGCTATTACCCTTCGGTACGTATTACAAAAATGAATCTAACTTCCTTCAAGTCTCTAGCTAATTATTAGCGTGCTGGTCTGGAATAACAAAATCTGAAACTACCATGAGTGAAATGTAGGAGGCGTCTTATACATTGCTCATAGATTTAAAAGCAAAGACGTCTGTCTTTAAAGGAGGTGAGTGATAAGGATCTGTGATCAGAACAACAAGGTTATTAACCATTTCTGTTGGTGAGAATTTTGTGGATGGCTCCAGGCAAAACAGTATTTGCAGCATTGAAATTTTGTGTACTGAAGAGAAGAAAAATGAACCTGTTGTATGCATAACCCAGAGAATAGCTATATATCGTGTTGCCTATGATATATTTAGACTAGGACCGAAAGTGCTTCCTTACCTGTCAAAATATTTTTTGTTAACTTGTAACAAAAACTTATTAATGTGAACCTTATTACGCTTGCAGCTATTTTTTGTTTATTGTTGTCCTGTAAGTTTACAGCTTGCTGGTCTCTGATCAATAACTTCTAAGGGAGTGCCATTGTATTATTGGTTGCTTGGACTTCCCTGGGAATCAAATGGGGAAAAACATAATGTTAAGTTATCTTTAATGTCACTGTCCTGCTGCTTTGCTGTCTGTGTCTCTACCACTATCTAATATGGTCGTCTTAACTGCATCTTCCAACTCCTGTGCAAGTGAATTCAAATGTGAAGAGAGTGCTCTTCTTTCTCCCTTTGTATTCTTTTCCTTTATCCATTTAGAATTCTTACTCTTTCACTATTGGAAGATGGGAGGCATTAACAGGGGTTTGTTTGATTAGCTCATACATCCATTTATTTCTTCTTTGATATTTTATTTGAGGTTGTGCTTTCATGCTCTGTTGTCTCAGAAATCTGTGAATACAATATATCTGCATGTTTTCTTGTAGTTCCAGTTCAGTGTTCTAACATAAGATTAGTTGTTGACTGGCATTGAGGGCTATCTTTACAGACTGCTAGAAGACCCAGGAACTTGCTCAGTTTAGAAAAATACTTAAATTAGTAATCAATTCACAGGCTATATCAAATGCAAGGATGAAATGGCTGCTGGTTCAGCAGTTCCAGTTGAAAATCTTCAGTTGATTTGCTTTTGTCCTACTTAAATAGTGTTAGTAAGAAAGAGCATGCTGAAAGAAAGATCTGCTAAAACAAAATCTTGTGTCTGTGGACTTTTATTGCAAGATAACTGTGTGTAAATATTTGCATAGAACTCTTGCTAAAATTACCATCAGTGCAAATCCTGCATTCATTCTTCTTTTAATGAGATTATGCTAAATATGCCTGAAAAGTATCTTTGAGATATTCTTAGCAAAGTTTAGATTGATTTTCTCCTCTTTTTAGCAGTTACACAAAAGGTATTGAGCTATTCCCAGTAATAACCTTATCTCGCATCAGCGAAAGATCTTAGACATAAATGATGAAAGTCTGATACTTGTTTACTTGATCATGGTAACATTCTAGAAACACTGCTTTCTTAGCATGTGGCTAAAATTTATGATTTCAGACATCTGGCACTTAATTCTGTAGTCTTAATTGGGAAGAGGGATATAAAGGGTGGAAACAGTTATCTAAGTGCTTTATTCCCCCTTAAACCACCACTGAATGTATATCCCATGATGTGTATTTCATGTGTGTCTGAAAATAGCCATCAGTACATTTTAGCAGGAAAACTGTTGTATTGATATCAGAGCTTGAATCTAAAAGCGTTTTAAAAATATTTTTTCCTCGTGCCATAGTGCACTCAGTTATACAAGAATCCTTGGTAAGTTTCTCACTGTGCCCTTTTCAAGCTAAAAGTTATCAACACGTAATCAATTTTTTATTAAACCACTGACGTAACCCATGTGACAAAATTTGTTACCTTTTAATTACATGCCTACTTTGAGCATTTGTTTGTTTCTGTAATAGGCATAGAAAAGCACATATTTATATAAAAATAGTCCTTTAACCAGTCCTTTTACGTTCTGTTTGGTTTAATCTTGCATTTCTTCATGATCATTGTTCTTGCTGATTTTGCTGTGATTTATTTCTGTAGGATGTTGGGCAGCATGGCATCTATTATTCCAGAAAGGAAGAATGCACATCACAGTATTCGTCAGAGTTTGGATTCCCATGATAACGTGGAAGTTGAAGCTGCTATATTTGCTGCTGCCAACTTTTCTGCACAATCAAAGTAAGAAGTACTTTTTTTATTCCAGTTCTTCATATTACAGAGAATGGGAACTCCATTGACACTGGCATTCACAAACCTCAGTATTTCCTTCTGTAGTGCTAACCGTGTCATAGCAAAACATTTAATTATGTGCAATAATGGTGTTGTAAAGAAATCTGAATACAAGTTTAATAGATTTTTTTTTTTTAAATAATCAAGGATTATTTTACAGACATATTAGGGAACAAAATGTAGTGCTTTTTATCGTTCTTGACACATTTTTAAAAGCTTCTATTTTATCATTTGATCATGCCCGTTTGCAGGGGTTCTAAAACTTTAGGTCTTGGCAAGCACTCTTTTGTGAAAGTTTTTATTATTAAAATAATATGTTTGCTAGTTCAATCGATTTTTTTTATTTTTAAGTGTCTATTTTTTTGCATTTCACCTGGTACTTTGTCTTTTCTCTACAGGGATTTTGCTGCTGGAATATGCAATAAAATCAGTGAGATGATTCAAGGTACATGTGTATATTGAGCGATAGAAGGGAAAAGCTTTAATTTCTCTGAGAATTCTTTATTATCTATATGTAAGTGTCGGACATAACAAGCTGTTGCCCTTATCCTCAGATTATTCCAGTTTTTCAATTAAATTAGCTAACCAATAGTCTAATGTCTGGTTGTTATGTCCTCTTAAAACTCTTTTTACCTGTTTGGTAAAGAAGAAAAGCTCATCTGTAGTACGGTGAATAAACTTACATAGACTATCACAGGTTGCTTCCGATGAGTTAATATGTGTGTTACGTGCAATGAAGCAAGGAGCAACCCTCTCAAAGAGCCATAAAAGTGCTTGATACCACTGTTGTTACGCCGGTAGCTAGTAGATGAGTTTTTTGAAACTAATGTAGGCGTCTGCACGATCTCCATTCAGCAGTGGTAGCATCACAGACAAATTGTGTGCCTCAGTACTGCCAAAAGCCAGTACAAAGGGCTTACATTCTGCCTGTGTTTCTCTTCCTTGTTGCAGGTTTGGCCACACCTGTGGACTTGAAATTGAAGTTGATCCCAATTCTACAGCACATGCATCATGATGCCAGCCTGGCCTCCAGCTCCCGGCAGCTGCTGCAGCAGCTGGTAACATCCTACCCCTCTACCAAGATGGTCATTGTTACTCTGCACACTTTTACTCTGCTTGCTGCTTCTTCTTTGGTTGACATTCCCAAACAGGTAATTCTTCCTAATTAGTTTCTTCAAC
The DNA here is from genome assembly GCA_033628505.1 of Tringa tobata. Lineage (NCBI taxonomy): Eukaryota > Metazoa > Chordata > Aves > Charadriiformes > Scolopacidae > Tringa > Tringa tobata. The sequence goes on along the minus strand of JAHREE010000287.1, from coordinate 8,934,122 downwards.
TTACAGTACATTTAAAAACCTCAGATTCTAGCTGACGTCAAAAATAAATCATGACAGATATGCTAGGATGGTTGCTCCTATGTGCTGTATGAAAGCAGCAGCAGTTTCTAGGGTATTCTTTATTTTTTTCCCTCTCTGGCCCCACTTCCAGATAACCCCATCAAACACAGGAACCCTTCTTTATGGATTCATAACCTGTCTGTTTTTTTAGATCAGCTGGGATTGAAATCAACGAGGATCAATCAGCATTTAGGAAAGCAAATGCTCTGGCTTTTTCTGAAAGCGTTTAATCTTACCTGTAGAACCCAGGCTTCACTTCTCACTGCTGTGTATTCTCTTAGTTCATGGATGTCTGTTTTGCCTTCATTGCATGCAAGCAGATTAATATTTCAGTAGCATAGAGGGCATTTAAAAATGTGTTTCTTGATGAACTCTGAGGAATTTGAATCTGTTGCTATAATCTAGGACTATAAACCAAGTTATGGGAAAGCAGTGATTGGAAAAAACCCGGTGCTTTTATGTTCTGATAACGTGCTTTGTGGACATGATTTATATAGCTGGCCTGAATGCAGTGAGATTTGAGATTCATCTAACTAACCCTTGTGAAGTAGTCATGAAAATCTCTTTGCTTTCTTTCAATCCTCTGCAGCTATAGAAGGCTGATGCCTGTTATCGTTAGACTAATAGCACTGATGTGTCTGAAACATTTTTGGTATGGCCCATTTCTCTATTTCAGAGGATGCTTTTGCTAGTACCGAATCTAAGTCAACTGAAACATTAGAACACTTGATGTGCTTTTTGGTGGGTTGTTTTTTTATGGTGGTAAGCATGGTGATTTAGGCTGTATTTTTGCAGCACAACAGCCAATGCTGTTAGAAAGTGATGTAGCCATGGTGGGGATGGAGAGCAGATCCATGGTCAGCATGTTCATACTTTTTTCATACGCTGGCTATTCCATCTCTGTAAATTTGCAGGACATGAACACAACAAAGGACATGCATTTGAGATAAATGCCTTGGAGAGGCTGGATAGAAGCTGTTCTTGTTTGGCTGGGGTTTTGGGTTTGTTTTTGGCAACTACTGAGACATACAAGGTATGTCTGCGTTACTGTCTGTTAACTGCAGATCACGCAGACACTCAAATTAGTTAAGTATTCTGGGCGTTTGGCACTAGTAGCATAATTATGACAGTGTAAGTTGTTTACTGAGCTTCTTGGGGGTATTTTATGGTATTTCTGGGAGTGCTGAAACACATCTCAAGGTTTCTTAGGTATGCACGGTGATGTAGAGTAGGGTGTGTGAACAAGAAGAGTGGGTAGAAGTCGGCTGTCGGACTGTTTAGCTTCCCATGGCATCACAGCCTAAGCAAGGGCTTTTCTGTGTGGCAGGCAATCAGACAGATAAGGCAAGGTAGTTTTGGCAGAGCATGCTCAAAATTTCTTGAGGAGTACTTTCGAAAATACTTCCTTCTAGTCACATTTCTCTCAAACAATGAATTTATTTTGTTTCAGATCCAGCTTTTGTTGCAGTACTTGAAGAATGACCCCAGGAAGGCTGTGAAGAGGCTTGCCATCCAAGATTTAAAGTTGTTGGCCAACAAGACACCACATACGTGGAGCAGAGAAAATATTCAGGTTTGTCCATTTTTAAGCTAAAGTTTATGACGAAACTTTGCAATTAGTTGTAGAATTCTTTCCAGAAGAACAATTTGGGAGGTAAAATAAGAAAGAACATACATCTCCATATCCCTAAGTCAGGGTACTCTGCCGAGCAGAGTAGCCAACTGTTAATGAACTCTTCATAAAATAGCTTGAGTTGGGCAAGTTGAACCATGAGGATCAAAGAATTATACCTGAGGAAGGGTGTGTGTCGTGCAGTATGTTCTTACTGTAAAAAGGCCTAACTTTTTCCATCTGACAGACTGATCTAAGATAATAGATGTGAGAGCTGGATGGTTGCGTTAACCTGATGATCCTGAGTATGTATTAATGCTCATTAACACATGAGTCTCTCTGGAACTTGTCAAAGCATCCAGCATTTGCCATCCAGCAAGGTATACCTGAAAGGGCAAGTGGCATTTTTTACTTCATTTGTTAGGATTAATGGCTCGATTTCAATAGTGTCCTTGTGGCACCTGTTGCATGAATGAGACCCTAAAAGGTGTTTATAATGCATCTGTATTATTTGGGGAAACAGTTGTTACATTGTAGGTAGGATTGCTGCTTTCATTCAGTCACAGTTGCATATAAACACTTTTTTTTCCCTTGTCTTTCCCTTTTTCTGGTAGAAATGACTGTAGAAGAATAAAATTCTAATGGGAAAGTAAATATTTCAAGAACTTAATGGTACAGGTTTATAGTTCTATTTTTCTGGGTCTTTTTTTCTTTGTTTTTGCTGTTCTTGGAAACTACTTTTGCTATGTGCTGTTGGAGGAAAAGACAGCTGGGAGGAAAAACTGCAGATTTTTGTTAATAATTGTGTTAGAATAAAGCACCTTTTGCTTTGCCTCCAATTCTTAGATAAGATGATTTGGAGTGTGCAGAGATTGTTTTAGTGAACTGCTTTACTCTTCATAATGGATTAATACCAGAAAATTATTTCCTTTTAGGAATGTTAAGAAATTGCTTTAATTATGGATTCTTTGCAGTCAAAATGGTACTCTAAACCATTATGCCTGATTGGTAGTTAACTCAATATAAGTTAGAGACACTGATAACATGGTTTTCATTGTGATGCAGTGTCTTAAAGTAGGTGTCCTGATGGTTGAAACGCGTAGGAAAAAGTTCCATTGATGTCAGAAAAAAATTAATTGCCTGAAGCTTGTTACTGCCTGCTGAATGGCATGCAGAAGGAGAGTTTTTCTGACTTCCAGAAAGTCAACATTTTGACTTTTTCCATATATTTTCTATATATCTAAATAAGTTGGTAATGTTTATATAACAGGGACTGCAAAAGACCCTCCTTTTCTCACGGCAAAACCTGCTTCTTGTATCTTTTTATCGACAAGAGTTTCAGCAGTGTTAACTACTTCAGCATTTTGGGTCTGTCTGTGTAGGTCACATAGGAGGCTCGGTCTTTGAATTGTGGAGACTTCACTGATTTCTAGACATCAGCTTTAGAAGCTGTTGATGCTTAGAGCAGTCCTGACTGTGAAGGTAACAAGCAGTCTGCGGTCCATCCTGCTGCTTCTTCTGTGCTCCTGGAATTCTTCACAGTTACTGTTTCAAATATGCCCTGAGTGGTGATCTAATAGTACTGGAGTAAAACATCAGTGTCTTGGGAGACATCAAGACTCATTTTCAACCCTAAGCATTGTGCCTTCTTCTGTCTGTTGATGCCATGCTATTCAGTAGACTAGCAAAATACTACGTTTGTACAAATTGCAAACTTATTTAGAATTTAACTCTTATACTGTACAAGAATATATGCCTGATAAGAACACTATATGGTGTTTTTATTTGTTCTGTGGAACTAGTTCTGTGTTGGTTTTCTTTATTTAGCTTTGGCAGTCTCTGAGGCAGAATATACTTCATTTCTGTCTCACATTGCTTTCTCTCATGTTGACTAAAAAAGCCTCCAAAGAGAAACTTAAACTTTTGTATTTTGTTGGACACCAAGACTTGAAGTAAATGACACTTGAAACTTTGCTCTTCAGAGATATATACTTACATAAAACCCTGCATATTGTTACAAGGCAAAAATGATCAGGGTGCCTCAGACTGGAGGCACCAGTCTTAAATTGTCTTAAATTCTTGTGCAATATTTGATCAATGAAACCTGATAATATTTTTGCCACTTATTTTTAATTGATGTTTCGTAGCATATGAGGCCCACTGTCACTTTTCTGCAAGTTATGTCCTCTGTCTACAAAAACAGATGCTTCAGGACATGACTTTTAAGTTTTAATTTCAGTATTTTCTGTGGAAAAATCTTGACTCTCAAGACTCTTCATAGACAAGTGCAACTAAATGTTTAATACAGAGAGCTCACTGGACTCCTTTCCTTCTGCATCTTTTCTCCTGCTAATCTTTAGGCTCTCTGTGAATCTGCTCTTCACACTCCTTATGACAGCTTGAAACTGGGCATGCTCTCTGTTCTTTCTGCGCTATCGGGGACCATTGCCATTAAACAGTACTTCAGCAGTGCTCCAGGTAAGAAGACTAGATTAGATTATTATCTTTGGCATTTTTAATGGCTTGGTTGTCTACCGATGAGTAGTTCCATCGAAACACTTTGTAGCGTGTTCTTGAACTATTTTTGAACTTCAGAACACTAGCTGAGAGTCAGACTGTGTTCATCGTATGTAAACTTAAAATTTGATACTGTGTATCCATGAATAGTTACGGTCTAAGATTTTGTTCTGGATTTTGTGGGTAATACGCTATATGAAAGCATATTGTGTCTTCAACTTTTCTTCATTTTATGAAGAAATGTAATGCCTCTCAGATGGCTGACACGCATCCTGCTCAAGGTGCTTTGAAACCATGGATTTGCATAGGTTTTTGAGTAGCGTGGAGAGTAAATGGTGTGAGAGTGGGCTGGCGTGTTACCCTGGCACAGCTGAGCTATGCCACCCTTGTGGGAATGGCCTGCTTGGGTACCGGCTGAACCTGTCTGCCTTGTCACTATTCTCTGGTGGAATTTTAGACATTTTAAAGTGATTCAAGGTATTTTTTTCATAAAATGATGATCGTACTGCTTTCTTTTTTCTTCTTGAAAGCCAGACTGCCCTAATGAGTATTATAAGCCCAACTACAAGGGCTGCAAAAATGGAGAAAAGTAGTACAATTTTCAGTTTTCATACAATCATAGAATGGTTAAAGTTGGAAGGGACCTTAAATATCATCTAGTTCCAACCCCCCCTGCTATGGGCAGGGACGCCTCCCACTAGACCGGTTTGCATCTTTTTTAAATATGTAAAAAAAAAATATTAAATAATCCTAAATCAATACAAGCTTTTTGTAGAAATGTATACTTGAAAAGATCTGTGGTGTAATTGTAAACTGTGCTGTTTTATGTCTTGTTTACCTTGTCTTTACCTAGGAACAGCAGCTACAACTGCGAGATCATTTGATTTAGTAAAGCTAGCGCAGGAGTGCTGTTACCATAATAACCGTGGCATTGCAGCTCATGGTGTGAGAATTCTGACTAATATATCAGCCTCTTGTCAGGAAAAAGGTAAATGGAAGCAAGGACAATGAAATGTGTCTGCTTACAGTCAGGCTTATGCACTTAACATGTATTAACTGGTCTTGTCTGTAAATCTGTCTGATTCATGCTGGTTACAGAGAATTGGGACTACAATTTAGTAGAAAATATTCTGTATGATTTTATGAATGGTTGGAAAGATTCCATCTTCATCAAATTTTCAGAAAATTACTGGGCACAGTAGAACTCATGCTAAATAAATGCTTGTCATATCTTTGCTGTAAGACTAGTGAATTGTTTGTCAACCTTTGCAAACTCTTTGCACGAAGTCTGTTGCAAAAGAGTAACAGGATATTTAGAAGTCTTAGTCCAGAGATTTATTCATGTTTTACAAATGTCACAATGTGACTGCTGAGTAGCTACCTGAGACATAAAATGGCAGAATTGTTTCTAATCAAAATGAGGTAAGGCAGAATATTAGGAAAATACTTATCTGTCGTGACTGCACCAGTGCAAGCATTACACCAGTTATGATCAGAAAACATAACGGGGAACTAACTTAACTCTGTTTTTCTTTTCTTAGATCTTTTGCCTCTGGAGCAAGATGCAGTTTTTGGCTTAGAAGCTCTTCTTGTTCTTTGTAGTCAAGATGACAGTCCAGGAGCTCAGGCAACCTTAAAGGTGTGATTACTCTTGTCTTCCCTTAGCACAGCTGTACATTAGAGTAACAGCTTGTGTAACAAAAGGCTAATGTGCACAGATCCTTTCTGGTGGAAACATAATATAGTGGAAGGAAATTAAGGTTTTTCTATATTCTTGCCTGTAATAAGTTCAGAGCAGTAGAGAAACTGAGCACAACTATAGTGCAACTCCTCTCAGCTCTAGAGTACTTTGTTTCAGGGGGAAAAAATGCATTCCTCTGAGGAGCAGCTCTAATAAAACATGAACTTGAACACAGGATGGAGGTGTCTCTGGGGGATGAAGAGAATCTTGGAGAGAAGCTGTTTTTTGGAGATGGGAATGCAATATACGTGATTAAAAATAATCGTCTATAAAAGTATTGTATTCTCCCTCTTCATGAGCTGCATAACCAGTAATTTTATCTAGTTATTTACCTGTAATGGCTGGTAGTATGAGAAAGAAGGTTATCGGTTTTTGAATTTGTGCAGTGAGCACAGGCAGAGAGGCTTGGGATCTTAGAAAAGTCTCATCTTATGTAGAATACGTGGTTCTGAAAATACCAGATCTTTTGTATTTCTGCAGTCATAATTGCAGATGAGCGTGTCTGGCTCTTTTATTTGTGAGTAGCCGTTGTGTTTATTGTACCTGGTGGCTGTGTGCTTTGCAGATCACCTTAACTTGTATGGTGAAGCTGGTCAAGTGCCGTCCTCACCTGAGCCAGTCGGTAGTTGAATCCCTGCTGACCCAGCTGCACAGCGCCCAGGACGCCGCTAGGATTCTCATGTGCCACTGTTTAGCAGCTATTGCCATGCAGCTGCCTGTCCTAGCAGATGGGATGCTAGGAGACCTGATGGACCTCTACAAATTAATCGGGCGATCTGCCACGGATAAAAAGCAGGAGCTCTTGGTAAGGCCTCCTTTTGGTGAAAAGCCCTCTTAACTACTGTGGATGGATTTTATTTAAAAAGGCAGCTAAGCCTTTTTATGTCCAAGTTGGTGTGCCACTCTTTTATAGCCACTATTTTCAGCTTTGCTTTAACTTTTGACTACGTATGTCAGTGTTCAATGTTTGAAATCTTATCTCATAGCTGGACCTGAACTATGGCGGTGTATTCCATTAGACTTTCCAGCAGATGGCACTGCTTAGACAAATCTAGCTACAGAAGTTATTGGAGTATCTGTAAAATAATGGTTATAGGAAAAACAAAATGGCAGTTAGCTCTATTTATGTATGGTATTCCAATTCACATGATTTTTAATATACTGTAAGAGATAAAAATGCTTTTATCACATCTATTTGGAAATGAATTTGAATTTTAAGAAATTACCTGTGTCCTGTTAACTCATTTGGAGTATTCAAAATATCTTATCTAAAGCCACAGTAAAGATTCTTTAAATGACTTTCTTCTACAAGAAATACTTGGTTGCCGTGACTATTTAAACGGTACACGACTGAGAAGTTCCTCAGTTAAAACATATATGTAATCTTCTATGTAGCTTTGAGTCCAAAATCAACATAATTTCTGGTAGTTTAGGAAACAGAATTGGCGCTTTTTTTTCCCCCCTTTGTTTTTAGTTCCTGAGATATAACCCTCTTCCTTACCCCTCTACTCTTCATTAGGTTTCTCTTGCCACAGTGATATTTGTTTCCAGTCAGAAAGCTTTATCTTCAGAAGTCAAAACTGTTATCAAACAGCAGCTTGAGAATGCCTCCAATGGATGGACAGCCTACAGGATAGCCAGACAGGCTTCCAGAATGGTAAGTGACAAAACCTGGAGGAAAAAGGTTTGGTATGGTTGGAAGGATGCTGGTGATTTCTTTGAAGTGGAAAGAGAAAGTAAGGAAAATGGGACTTTGAAGGAGGAAATTAATTGGGATGGGGGGGAGAGCAGAATTTTCCCTTTTAATTCCCTGGAATGCTTATTCAGATATATGCCATTTAGGGCAGTCGTCCCATCAGAATGGTTTTTCACTTGTCTTTTTTGAAGTATTTGAGGAGGAAGAAAGTAATGACCTAATACTTTCTTGAGCATGTGCCTGATTTGCATTGTCTAGCTGTTCTTTAGAAGGTGATATGGGCCATCCTGATGTGTGCTTCTCCTCTTCAGTGTGAAGAGAGGAAGAAAATACTGTTTCCCTTTTCCCTTCAGTAAAGTTAGAGCATTACACAGAAACCCTATTACAAGATGGTGGGGTAAAAGTAAACTTTTATATTTGTTTCTTATCTTATTATCTTGCGTGAATAAATACTATTTTTTACACAGGCTGATATTTCCGTAAAATACGCATTTGTGCTTTTATTTACTGATAGGATTTTCATGAGCGAATGATTGGAAGAAGTTTCACTATTTTGATTTTTAAAGTAAGAGTAGTTCTGGAGATGTTACTGTTCTTTTATTTGTATTTGTTTCACAGAAACCCACAGATTTCTTTCATGTCCCCTCTTGGAAACATTCTTGTCATTACAGGGCAACCATGACATGGCCAGAGAACTGTATCAAAGCCTCCTGACTCAAGTGGCTTCGGAACACTTCTACTTCTGGTTGAACAGTTTGAAGGAGTTCTCCCATGCAGAGCAGTGCCTGACAGGTTTGCAGGAGGACAACTACAGCTCAGCACTTTCTTGCATTGCTGAAGCTTTAAAATCCTATCACAAAGGAATAGCGTCACTGACGGTTAGCACAGATCTTCTACTTTCATGATGATGTTTCTGTGTACTGCAACACGGCTGTTTGGTTTCTCAAACCTCTGAAAAGTTTTTAAAGGTGTCTGACATCTGCCAGGCCCTCTTTTTGAGAGGTCTGGAGGGAATAGCCAGTTGTAACACACTGCATCTTCAGAGAGGAGATACGTAGCTCAGCTAAGTGTGATTAGCTACATTTCTCTTTTTTCTCCACCCCCCGCTTCCTTCCTTGATCAAATAATGTGTATGACAGATCTTTTTTTTAAAGTTACAGTACTTAAAATTTTCTTGTCCTTGTCTTGACTGAGTAAATGCTATTGTAGTAGTCAAGCCTGGAAATTTGTCTAAATTGGCTGCTATCTTCTCGAGATATGGAGGAGGATTTAATTGCCTTCCTCTGCTGCTGAGTTTGTTGCCTTGTATTTGACAATGTGATCCTATGGAATCCTAACAACAAGGCAACTCCAATTTAGTAAGAGGAAGGAGGACAATTAAATCTCATCAAATCAGCAGAATTCAGATGGTACCTGCTTTTATACAAATACTTTCTGTTCCTCTGAAGTAGTGAAAATGACACAAAGCTCTGTGTGTGGTGTCTGTGAGCATAATCAAAAAAGCATTAATGAATATAGACCTTCAGTTCTTACTCTGAAGCTGCTCCTTAACAAAAGATGATCCAGCTTCACAAAATGCTTTATTTCATATTTTAGTTTCCAAGAAGTAACCTTTGCATGAAGTTTTCTGTATGTCTTTTAAATGAAGCTCATTAATGGAATTGTCAGTGTTGTGACAATTCAGGTATTAACGTTTAATAAAATTCAGATATTACTGTTCATTAATAAATGTCCCTGAATAAGCAGGAAGGATGTAAATTTTACATCTTTACATCATGTCCTCTGAGAGAAAGCTCCATTGTTACTGAAGTATTTGTCTTTAACTTGTTGGCAGAGTGAATAAGCCTTTTAATTCAGCGTTTCAAGATTTCTGTAATGTCTAGAAGACTTTGAGAATTAGACCTCATCTAATTAGATGTTAATATTTAATACAGTCAGAAAAATAACCTGCTTAAATAGGTCATTCTGTGATTCAGTAATTTCATTAGCCTTTCCCTAGAGTTTGGGGTTTTCTTCTGTTGAAGGGTTCTTGTCCTCATCTCCTCTGCTGACTTTTTCCTGCACATTTCACATAGGTATTGCGTCCAGAAAAGCACTTCCTGTGGGTTGTTGTGGTCAGAGGAGTAAGTCCAGGTTTCAGAGGGCTACAGAAGAGGAAACTGGGTTTTATTGCTGGCTGTTGGAGACTTGTTGCATCACGCTGGACGAATTCCTAGCCAGGCTTGAGTGTATCAGCTGTAAAAGGAGCCACTCACTGCTTGCATCTGCAGAACTTGGCATCTCAAAGGGGAGCAAAGTGCTATAAGTGCACGATAGTCTGACTGCTGAAGACTTTTGGTATCTCTTCCCTCTGGCTTCACCTTTACCATTGCTGCTGTTTCACTGCAGAGCGTGACTTGGTGCTGTTGGTACCACAGAGTGGTACCACGTGTGATGGACCCTGTGTAGCTGTCCACGTTGTAGCTGGAAGACTCTGTGCCAGTAAATCCGTTGCAGATGTTCAGTCAGCAGAGTTTAGCAATGACGAAATATTCAGACAGTGTCTGATCTTGTCAGAAAATTTCTCAATTGCTTCTTGATAGGCATGCAACTGTCTTGCATTGCTGTATGCAAAATGTTCTTTCATGCAAATTAGTCCATTTGAGGAAAAAAAAGTCCCATTACTTGATGGATGAAGTTGGGGGGAGGCCAGGGACTTAGAGTGTATTGGCCACAGTCCCCATCTGTCTCTCTGCGTACTTGCTTGTATAGTTAGCAAAGGTTTTGAATAAGACCTGCTCTTTCTGGCACAGAACATGCATCTCATTGGTGGCATTGTGCTTATTTTTCACTGCTGGTAATCTGGAGAAGATTCAGAGCACCAATATAACCATTGAGCAGAGCACTAATATAACCATTGATTGAGCAGCACTAACTCTAAGTATGTTGGTAGCAAGTGGTGGTGTTTGAAGAACTTGGCTGAGCCAAAGAGCTCTTTCTGTCATTTTCAAAAAAAGAATTGTAACTCATTTATTGCCCATGGCTATAAGGGTAGCAGATAACGTAAATTGCAGTATTAATGAGACAAGCTTGTATTTCCATTTACAAGAATCGAGGCCAATTTGTGCAACTAAAGCCGTCTGAGTTTCCTGATATAAGTACTGGTACTTTACTCTCTGTAAAAGCATGTAGTCTCTGTAGAGCAATTACAGTGCAGTGAGATCTCTTCCACAGAGGGTTTTCTGAATCCACCCTTGCAGAATAAACTGAACCATTTCCATTCCAAAGGGGTTTTTTTTAATGCCCTTGGAGAAGGGAAAGCAAAGTGGCAGATAAGAGAGGCTGAATGGCTCAAATGATGAAATAGGCTTATTTCTGTGGTTGAAATCTAGCTCAGTAGTTGAAAGTGGTTGCAGTTGGCTGATGTTTCCTCACTTTAGTCAATAGTGGGCCAGTTCTCAGAAGACGTGATGTTTTGTGAGAAACTAGTTTGCTGCCTTCCTGCTGACAAAGGAATGATTCCTAGCAAGGTTTTGGGATGGGTTATAGCTTCTCCCTTCCAGAAGTGACATTTTCTGTTGAGAAATGAGAAGCACTGGGGAAGACACGTGTGAGTTTAACGTACCTCTATTCTGAGTAAGAGAAGGTACCAGTGCTTTGTTTTGCAGATGGCTTTTTCCCCCAAAGAAAAAAAAAGTGTACTCTTCTCAAAATCCAACAGCATAAGTGAAATAAGTGGTGCATTTTTGGCCTAACTAGTATCAAATCTCGAGTGCTGCAGTCTACCCCCTCCTGGGTGTCCTAAGCTGTCAGAGATGCTTCTGCAAGTCACATAAGTTCTTAGGGAGCAAAGTTTCACAGACCCATATTTTCTAAGTAAAAGCAGCATTTTTACTCTCCTGGAGTTCTGTTATTTACTGTTCTTAGTTGTCACTGAACTGTGGCTCTGCCTTTATCAAATGCAAGGTTCAGTGCCTTTGGAATGTTCCTGTCTGTTTCAGAGTTCCAGAAAAATCAAAGGTTATCATCCCTTCCTCTTGCTGCAAGTAACTTTAGCTATTTTTTCTCTTCTGGCTGATGCAGAGAATCACTTTTTTTCCATCTTTTGTGTTTCTGTTTGCCTTCCAATTCAGTGAGCTCTCTTGTTGCAAGGACTGTCTGGAGTGATGTCCTTTGAAGCTTAATGACTTGGCCTTGGAAAAAGAGTAAATAGATGCCCTAATAGCATTGTAACAGCTTAAGTCACATTTGTTACAAGGGTGATACACTTGAAATATGGCTTAGTAATTACCAAACTTTTGTATGATTTATATTCAGTGCGATTTAAATTGAGCCAACTTGTTAAATGTAGTTTTAAAAAACAGCTTTTATAACTTAACTGAAGGGTTCAGTTGTCTAATGAGACAGTTCAGTGACATTGCAAAGTTATTTTATCATGTTTGCTTTTGACCCAGATTGCCAACATTCCTATTACTGTATTTCAGGCTGCTAGTACGCCTCTTAATCCTCTGAGCTTTCAGTGTGGATTTGTGAAACTCAGAATTGACCTTCTGCAAGCTTTTTCTCAGCTTATTTGTACCTGCAACAGCCTAAAAACAAGTCCACCACCAGCTATTGCCACAACGATTGCTATGACATCAGGAAATGATCTGCAAAGGTGTGGGCGCATCTCTAACCAGGCAGGTGTTCTTGTTTCACTCTTGTGCAGTTATGTTTATGACTCTAGTATGAATTTTGCTTCTCAGCAAGCACATCTGACAAAATAAATGAAAAGTGGTAGTGAAGAGTTTTGCTAAGTAGTGGGCCTTGTTTTTCACCTGTAGCTTTAAAAAACGTCTGCCCGTAGCGGGCCATGTTTTGGAGTTGAGCATGTACATAGGTTTTTCTCATACTTTTCATGTGCACAGCTTCCAAGGATATGCATGTAGTAAGCCACTCGGTACACTCAAACTTGCAGTGAGACCTTTCACACTTTGTTTTGAAACGCCTCACATACTGTGATTACCCTAAGGAAGAATATATACTTTAGGATCCTACTGCAACTCCCTTTGGTGAGTGTTGGCAATTGACTTGATCCTCTGCAGAACACCCAGATAACCCGCTTCTAAAATGCGTGTGGTCTGCAAGAAAATCAGTGGGTAGTCTTTGAAAGATAGAGCAGTTTGATTTACCAGTAGGGGATGAGGGAGATTGTTGGTGAGGTTTTTTGGGTTTTTTTGTTTTGTTTTTGGTTTTTTGTTTTTTTTTAAACTCAAGGAGGGTATGTTGATGTTGTGTTACAGGAAAAATATCTGTTTAATGCATGGATAATAGTTTGTTACTCTGATTTTTATCTGTGTGGAAAAAGTGAGGAGTTAATGTATTTTTCCAGAGTATTTTGTCTTATCCCTTCAGTGTTGTATGTGATAGTATAGTGGTGTTCTGGATGTGTGGGGTTTTGTTTGTTTTGCTTTGCTTTCATTATTTTTTTTCACTAGTAACATTGTCTCTGTAGATGAAACACTCAATGGAGGAATTCCGAAACCTGGCCACACGGTACGGAGATCTGTATCAGTCATCTTTTGATGCAGACTCAGCAACTCTAAGGAATGTGGAACTGTATCCTTTTAAAAATCTTAGAATTTTATGCTTCTTATGTGGACAGCATGAAGCTTATCAATCCTTTTTTTTATGAAGACTGGCACAAAGTCATTTTGAAGCAGTTAGTACCATAAAAATTAGGCACCAATTGCTGAAAACCTATTTGGAAATAAACACTGCCATACTATTGTTTGGAATTATTTATGAACAAATTATGACACAAAAATTGCAACAGCATAAAACTTGGGATTTTCATAGTTCTTGCTCGGTTTACTAAAGGAGTAATGACTGTAGAGTTATTTCACAAAAGCTAGAGAAATAAGTGCCAGTAAATATACTCCATTTCTTGTTTTAGGTGCCAACTTTTTAAGTTTTTTAATTCCTTAGTATTAATATCAGACAACAGCAGAGCTGTCTGTTGATTTCACATGCAATAGAAGCTTTGATTTTGGATCCAGAATCTGCAAGGTAGCTTTGATAGTTAACTTTCTACTCCTTTGCTATTTATTTCTGATTCCTTGGGGCTTTAAGCCTGGGAATTCAAAGAATGTTTAGAAAGTTTCTCATTAGACTCTTCTATTTCTACTCTGGGCAGGCTTTAGGTCCTGTTGCTGCAGTGCTGTACCTGGCAGGCTGGGGACTGTGTTCCGGGTTCTGAATTTTATACTGATTTTGCTCTTGAAGACAAATCCAATATAATGTTCTCAATATAGACTTGCATTAAAAAATAAAAAAATCCAAAACAACTTTTAATCTCTTCTTTAGTCACCTATTTTAACTTGTGTTGTTCTGTTACCTCCCATACCCACTGTTTCCACTTGTGAGCACACATTAGTTTCCTTCAGAGTCCTGAAAACATACGCACTAAATTAGTTTCAACTTCTAATGTAAATTCATCACCTCTGGCTGTTTTTTAACAGTGGACTTACACCCACTAAAAAATCATGTTAAAATGCCTATAAATTGAATCGCTCTAAAACTGGCATTCTTGCTTTTCCTTGAGTTATGAGGCTTTTAAAAGCATAAACACTGCAGACTTAAATAAAAGCTAGGGGAAATTAAGCGTGCTTAGTCTGTTAGACCTGTAACTGCTTCAAGTGAGAGGGTGGGGACAGAAAGTGATGGATAAGCTGTGGTTAAGAAAGGATTTAAATGTAAAGCACAAGCCTTACAGTGGAAAAAAAAGTAAAGAAACAGTGAAGACTCTGAAAGCCGTAATTATTTTTTAATGGATTTCAAGTTGTAACAGAGGATGGTCTTGTTGGGCCTGTTTGAGAGTGAGCCTCCCAGATTACAATGAACATAGATGGGATTAAAAGTTTTATTTTTTAGTTTCCAGGAGTATAGCTCAAATGGAACAGCACCTGTCGAGAGTGAATATGAAAGAAGAATGATGTCTGTATTTAATCATGTACTGGAAGAAGTGGAATCCCTCAACAGGAAGTACGCTCCTGTGTCTTACTTGGCAAGTAATGGTTTTTTGTTGGTGTTTTTTTTGTGTATTCTGTAGACAAAGGTTCCAGAAACTCAGCAACTCCACGTGTCTATGGTGGTCAAGAAACTGAAGAGCACACTCAGTTAACATGACCTTTTACTGGCACAAATGGTCTCTATGGAGACTCACTACTTCAAAAATACTTAAAGATTTGACAAGACATCCATAACCACGCTCTCATTCAAATACTGAAGTGTATTTTCTTTGCTCATGCTCTTGCCATGAAGGAATTCTTCCCCTACCACACACAGCGCTGGAGGGTCCAGCAGGAGCTTAGCTTTGCTCACTGAGCTGTTGGCAGTTAATACTGTGTTTTGTGAGTATAGTGTTTCTCTTATCGATGCAGGTCATCGGAGAACACAATGTAAAGTGTGCTGAATGCAAACACTGAGCTGATAAATGCACTCCTTTACAGGGCCAGTACGGTTGTGTCTTTTACTGTTAGTGAACATCATAAAGCTGAAGTGCTTGTTGATGGGAACAATGTAGTTTATTTTTCAGTTGTCGTGACTCGCATCTATTTGCCTTGTTCGTAAATTCAACAGTCCTTACTGATTCCAAATAAGAAAGAAGAATGAGTTGTGTAAAACGTAGCAAAAGTAAACTGTGTAAACTTAGTTGTCACAGGCTCCATGTCAGTGTAGCTCAGTGACTTCAGCAGCGCTGCCTTGGCTCATCTGAGCCAGAAGGAAGGCATAGTGCAGTGGGGAAAGGCAGAGCAGTCAAGAGGGTTAAAACTTAACTGTTGCATCACGTTAAATTGTGGTAAATGCCAGTCTTGTTTGCTTGGAGAGGAATTGTTTATTTGAGAGTTTGTGTGTGAAGGTTTTGTGTGTGACTGTTTCAAGCAGGTCCTGCTCTGCTGACTCTTAACACTACGACTGAAATGATTTGGATTTTTGTTTTTCTTGGCCTCCTTGTCCTTTCTGGAGCACAATACCTTCTCCATAAAGGGCAGAACATAAACAGAGAGGCTGAATGTAGTCACTGTCATCATAGTGGCTGTTATTCTATGACTGTATCAATATATTTCTGGACTTCTAGTGGAAATTACTGCAATTTCGGTTCCTCAAGTACGCATCTTTTTTCCTATGCTATGAATATTTTTTTTTCTCAACTGTTTTGGCTCTCTTTCTTACAGCATACAGCTTGTCTGAGCAATGCTGTCATTGCATTGTTGAAGGTACCCCTTTCATTTCAAAGGTACTTTTTCCAAAAGCTGCAGTCTACAAGTATTAAGGTAAGTACTGCTGAAATGTGGCCTAAAACTTCTCTTTATAGAGTCTTTGGTTCATGAGAAGCCTTACTGAAGGCACAAAGCTTCAGCATTTTTAGTGAAGATACTTAACTGCAAATAGCATCCGGGTTTGTCTGTTAGGAATAACTTGAATAATGTGTACATAATGATCATTAAGAACCACTAGGCTGTGACTTGGGCAAGTAGGAGTTCATTCTTTGATTGCAAAGCCTTTAAAGATAAAATCTAACTGGAATTTTTATTGATTCTGAGTCTACAAAGCTAAATAATGATCTGGTCCTGGGAAGTCAAATTTTATAAATTTAGATTGTTTTTTCTTTTCCTTTAAAAAGCAACGTTTATGATCTTGGGAAAAAAATGTAATATTTATCAGCTGACTAAGAATGGCTGTATGTGACCTTCAGTGGTTTTTGGTTGGTTTTTTCTCTTTTACTCCAGTGTTTCTTTTTTCTGGGAAAAGCCTTAAGATTTTTTAATATTTACTCTTACTGCAGTTTACTACTTTGTTCAGATTAATATATTTACCAGTAGCCATTTTGTAGAAGACTTTCTGCTTCTTTTGAAGAAGTGCAATTAATAAAAGACCACATCTAGTATTGCTGATGATGCTTACTAGTTATTATAGTAACAAGTGTCAGATGTAAGTTCTTTGTTTCCATTTGCTGGTTTCCCTACCAAACACCTCCTTGGAAATTTTTCTGTAAGAGACTCATCTGTTTCATCCTTGAGTTCTTTGCTTTTCTGGAGGCATAAAAGTACATTTTAGTCTGTTTTTCTTGTGTTTCAGCTTGCTCTGTCTCCATCCCCGAGGAACCCAGCAGAACCTATCGCAGTACAGAACAATCAGCAATTGGCCCTAAAGGTGGAAGGAGTGGTTCAGCACGGATCTAAACCAGGCCTTTTCCGTAAAATCCAGTCTGTCTGTTTAAATGTCTCTTCAGTGCTGCAGAGCAAATCTGGACAAGACTATAAGGTATGGATAGAACAGAGCCAGGAGGAGTCTATAAGCTTTCTTGCTGTATTTTCCTGCTCTCTTGTTTGGCTCTGGCTAGCAGAATTTTCTCATTGATTGAACAGGTTCTTTTGTAATCCTCTCACTCTTGACAGGTGACTCTCAAGGACTGGCCAAAGCCAGGCACAGTGCATGGAAGGGATCTGGGATTTTTAAGCCTGCTGTATGCTGATATGTTTTTAGTAACAGCTTTTCTTCCAAACAGAAGAGGCTTTGTGATGTTCAGAGCAAGTCATTAGGAATGTGCTTGAGATGAGGAAATCTTAACATAGGTGTATATCATATGGAACTCTATACAGGGAAAAAAAGGCAGGGGTAGATTATCCTCTACCACGTAATCTCTAGGACTTCTTTATTCTCATTTTAAGGTGGATTTTGTTTGCTTGTGGAAATTGCAAGGACAGGCTGTCCAAATTAAATAGCACCTGAGGAGATGCATAGGAAATTCAAGTCAATGGTTTAATAAAAGATTGCATGTCTGAAGTTCAGGTTCTGCTACTGTGTGACATTTAGTGAAAGACCTATTTTGGTCCATTTTGGGGTTGGTTTTTTGTTTGGTTTTTTTTGAGGGGGGGAAAAGTCAGTTGCTTCTGAAAGAAAAGACTAGGAAGTATGCAGTGCTTGTCTGACTCGTATTACTCTATGGAAAGCTAGAACCTTGAGGAGAAAAAGACTTGTTAGCTACCTTGCTTCTGTAAATAGATACAAAAGAATTCATTCTTCAATGAAAAAGCATATCAAGGTGGCTCAAACATGCCCAGGCATTGCTTTAGGAAAATTGAGGACAAAGATATTTTTTTTCTCTCTTTCAAACAGAGAGCGGACATTTTATTTTAGCAGGTTTATATAAAATGGCATTTTTACCTTCCATGTGTTCTCAGATTCCTATTGACAACATGACCAATGAAATGGAGCAGAGGGTGGAACCACACAACGACTACTTCAGCACTCAGTTTCTGTTAAACTTTGTGATACTTGGCACCCACAACATCACAGTAGAGTCCTCTGTAATAGATTCAAATGGTATTGTTTGGAAAACGGGGCCTAAAACAACTATTTTTGTTAAATCTCTTGAGGATCCATACTCCCAGCAGGTTCGTCTTCAGCAACAACAAGGACAGCCGCCATCACAGCAGCAACAGCAAAGAACAGCCTACTCACGGTTTTGATTCCCAGAAATGACTCTATCCCAGTCAATGGTATTACAGTTTTTTCTTGAACTCTTTTTTTTTTTGAAAGACCTACAATTTTAACTTTCTCCTAGGAAGTCTCAGATGCCGATTTGTTGCTTTTTAAACTATCTGGAGTAAACTTGAACTTGATTCAGCAGAGGCAACTCTGTTCAAATCTGGAGTTGTGCTTTTAATGTAAGAACT
The DNA here is from genome assembly GCA_033628505.1 of Tringa tobata. Lineage (NCBI taxonomy): Eukaryota > Metazoa > Chordata > Aves > Charadriiformes > Scolopacidae > Tringa > Tringa tobata. The sequence goes on along the minus strand of JAHREE010000287.1, from coordinate 8,915,796 downwards.
TCTTCTACTTGACGCCTTCACTTCTGTTTACAAACCTGTTACAGCAGGCTCCAGAAACTTTGATAGCAGGGGACACTAACAGTTCTTTGACTAGTGCTTTCTGTAGTGTCTTTTTTGAAGCACATAGGTTCTAATGTTAGGCTTACAGGACATCAGTAAACACTTTGGCTAGTTACACAGAACTGAGCGTAATACCAAGTCTGTATCTTTTAACATGAAGGAATTGGCACGAATATCCAGAGATTATTTTTTTTCTGACGTTTTTAATAGAAACTTTCAGTATTTGGCTGGTGTATGTGTGTTATTACAATTCATCAGCACTATGTAGTGCACACATCTGAAAGAAAAAAAAAATCGTGGCTCACTTCTCATACCTAGTCATTGTAGAGGAAGGAGACTGCTTGAAGGGTTGCTGTCTGGGGAGTCTTACAAGAGGCAGAATTTTACAGGTGGGAACAATAACTGGTTCTCAGATGATATAGGAAAGATCACTATGTTGTTGTTGTTAAATCTTCTTGTATATCTGGTTTGGAAGGCTTTGGTTTTGTTGGGGGCTTTTTGTTTGTTTGCTTGCATTATCTTGCAAGTTGTCATTTGTTTTAACTGCTTTGTTTTTTAAAAAAGGAATTTTATATACCAAAGCTTTGTGATCTTGTGTACTCTTTGACCAATTTAGTAATCTTAATTGTTACTTTTACAGGATAACTTGAAGGAGAATTTTGCCAATACTAGAAATTGTTCAGAGTAACTTTGGAAATATATTACTTCATACATAGTTTTCATGCTTCCTTTGAGACGTAAAAGGCTGAACTCCGCCTGTGTCTGGGCTCCCAGGCAATAGATCACATAACATGTCCTTCACCTGGTCCTCATAAATAATTTCTGCTTATCAGTGCAGGAAAGTAGGACCCACTTGAATGGGGAGGAGGGAAGAATGTCTTACAGACTTCAGTTTGTAAATGGTTTAATTCCTCTCATTGAAGCAGAAATTTTCGTTTGTTGTTTTCTTAGTAAATTCCTAAGATACTGTTATTTCTTCAAGTTGATTTCACTGTAGATGCTGACTACAGCTTGCAGATTCTGCTTGCTTTGTATGCACAGAATATGATAATGGGTTGTTACAAGCCTAGGTTTCTTTGGCATAGCTGGATGAAGAACTGTTTTCACTGTGTTTGCCCGTAATAGTTGCTTAAGAAATCAACTTTCTTCCTCTTGGCTTAAGATTAACTAGAAAAAAAAGGACGTGATCATGGTAGATTTCATAGTGTCTTGGTCAGGCTACAATCCTAAACAGAAAAGATAATTGGGCAGCAAGGTAGAAATGGAAGACTCACAAAATTGGTGAAAAATTCACTGTCATTCTTAAACCTCATTTTCATTTTGTGCAGGAGACAGAAACTACCACTACACTTCAAGCTGGCTGAGGAAAATGGTGGTTTCTGTCCCCACTTCTATGGCTTTATACTTAGTGTTGTGTGTGTGTATACACATATAGCTTTGCATGCATACATGGACCTATAGCTACGTGTAGTTATGTGGTCCAGAAAGTTGATTCACCTAGTGTTGTGCATGCAAGTCTGTCAGATTGAGGATCTGAACTGTTTGTGGTTGGTTGGGTTTTCCAATAAAGTCATAGATCAGTGTCTTAACCACAAACTCTCCTTATTTTAATGCAAGAAGAAAAACAAACAAAAAGGACTAGGAGGTCAAACAGTATTTTTTTTTTATCCTACATAACAAATGTGTGTTTCTTGCTCTGTTGTTGACCAATATGTTGCTGGAAACCTATGATGGCAGCATTGCAAAACAGCTCAGAAATGAAATGAAATTTCCACACTGGGGAACAGACTTTTCTCCTAAGTCATACGATGTTCACGGTGCACAGCTAAACTTATGAGAAGCCTAGTAGAAATAAACTTACAGGGAAAGCCCTGACCTGAGGCTTAATTGTCTGCAAGCCCTAAGGATTAGCCCTGTTGCAGTTGAAATAATTGTTTCTCCTCCAAACAAGTTTGTTTACCTGCTCTGAAAAGCCTCTAGAACTCCAGGAACTTGAGTCAGTTTTGGAGCCAGGCAAATAATAACTGAAGTCTGAAAATCTGGATGCGAGTTACGGGAGATTGCGGGGTGATTGTAAATGTCTTCTGGAAAATGGCAAGTAGTATTTATTGGAAATTAACTTGCATAGGAAGGTGGCTTTCTCATGCTGGCTCATTTGCAAGTTAGTTATGTCGTAGAATTGTAGAATGGTTCTGGTTGGAAGGGACCTTAAAGATCATTGAGTTCCAACCATGGGCAGGGACACTTCCTACTAGACCAGGTTGCTCAAAGCCCCATCCAGTCTTGTCTTGAACACTTCCAGGGATGGGGCATCCACAACTTCTCTGGGCAACCTGTTCCAGTATCTCGCTGCCCTCACAGCAAAGAATTTCTTCCTCGTATCTCATCTAAATCTCCCCTCTTTCAGTTTAAAAGCATTACCCCTTGTCCTGTTGCTACAGTCCCTGATAGAGTCCTTCCCCGTTTCTTCTGTTGGCCCCTTTAGGTACTGGAAGGCCACTATAAGATCTCCCTGGAGCCTTCTCTTCTCTGGGCTGAACACCCCCAACTCTCTCAGCCTGTTTTCATAGCAGAGGTGCTCCAGCCCTCTGATCATCCGCTGGACTCGTTCCATCAGGTCCATGTCTTTCTTGTGCTGAGGAGTCTAAAGCTGGATGGAGTACTCCATGTGGGATCTCATGAGAGTGGAGTAGAGGGGCAGAATCACCTCCCTATATGTCCATGCTGATCAGGAAAGACCCTGGATCTGTTACTAAACTGTTCTTTTATGCAAGCACAGTATTTTACCTTCTGAGGGGTTTGTAATGAGGTCGTTCCTTGGGTGTTTGTTTTGTTTGTTTTCAAACATTATGTATTTTTATTCCTAATAGACTGTGAAATACACTTGGCAAACAGGAACCAAGATTTCATAGAAATCAATGACTCAACATACCCAAAGAGAAGTGGGGAAGGGTGTTACAGTTACAGCAACGTACCAGAAGCTGCTGTTGGAGCTATCAGTAGTGAATGTGATCCTCCACTATTAATAGAAGCAGGGAGGTTATCTCGCTTGAATCCTGCATTCCATTTTTGGTGCCTCTACTTGAAGATGTGCAACAAAGAATCTAGAAAGTACTTCTATGATATGGACCCAAGTAAAATCTAGGTAGTGTTTCTCAATAAACAAAGCTGTAACTTGATCACTATGTGTTGCTGTGCACTGATAATGGAAGGCAATTCAGATCTGTTCCACTTACTGGCAAAAGAAAGAAAATACTCACTGGCTAGACCTTGGTCTTCAGGCCGCTGCTAAGCGTTCAAACAACAAGAAGGCTTATGCAGGCATCTACATCATTATCTAGTCTTAATGATTAAGATATGCTTTCATCTAGCTTTGATAAATTCTTGGGTTGGGGAAGAGTGGAGATGATCAAATTAAGATGACCGGAGGTATTCATAATGCATGCAGTTCTGCATTAAGGCAATAGGAATTGATGCTTAGGCTCTGGAATTTAACCTGACTTTTTCTCTGTGGATGATGTAGCCAGTTACTCTCAGAAGTACTTACTACTCACATTCCTGTGAATGTGTGCTCAGACGTACCAGAAAGTGTCATTTCTAGATTCCTGGCTGATCTCTTGCTCAAGGCAACATGGAACTCAACAAGGGGTAGGGAAGGAATTTCTCCTGTCAAATTCTGACTTAGTCTGGAATTTAGAGTGCAATCTCCTGCTAAAGTCATTTAAGTGTGTTTCATAAGTGATTCCCTGAAGTTGCACTTGTCATGGGTATTCATGGCATCTCAGACTTTGCTTCCCGTTTTTTTTTTGTTGTTTTTTTTTTTTTTTTCCCCTGGCTGTGCACTCGTTTTATCTGAGGACTGAAATGCTTTCATTTAATTGTATGGTTTTTGTATTTCATAGTAGATATACATATATCTTTGACTTAAATCCCGTGAAACTGTACAGGAATTGGACACTCTAGAAGCAAGTTCAATGGTCCTTTAAACATATGCATAAACTTTAAAAATTGTATTCTTTAGTGATGTTACAACTTCAGTTAAAAAAAAACCAAAATAACTTATTGAAGGAATTGATAGGATTTGAATTAATTATATTGCATTCTGAAAAACTTTTTTGCGTGGTTTATGTCTGTGTATGCAAAGAGAAAGAGAGATCTCACACAACACAGTATAGAAGCATCTTGCCTTTAAAGTAGCTGTATTTCTTTTTTGGCTGTTACCTTTCTGCTGACCTACAGCGTTTTGCTGTCTCCTTGGTCAGCATATTTACACACGTGCCCTTTTAATACTTTGCAGCATCTTCTCAAAACAATCTGTTCATTTAGTGGCAGTGCAGGTGTGCTCGGGTACCTGGATTGCCCAAAGCAAGGTGGGGGGTGGAAATAAAGGAGGGCAGAGGGGGTGACTCTGTAGCCCTACCAGCTCACAAAGCAGTTCTGAGTTGAGTAGGGCCCAAGAACTGGTTGTTCTCTTTGCTCACCTGCTGTATCCCAGCATCCAGCACTACTGGAGCTGCTCTTGCTTCATCCACATAGATGCCTCTGCGGACAGAACCTTAGCTGATAAGCAAAAGGAGACTTATCCAGGACTTTGGCCTATTGACCTCCAAAGCAGCAAGAGCGATAGAGACAAAAGCACTTCTTGAAAGCAAGGGAAAAATAAGTGTTATGTTGCTTTTCTTACAAGATACATTATGCAGTATTGCAGTTACCTTCTCCCCGTGTGAATTTTTAAGCCAGGTGCTGTTTTGTGTTACCAGGAAACAAGTCTTAGTGGTGACCCTAGATAGCTCCTGGGTCCTTTGTACTCCAAGGGACATCCATCTGACAAACAACAGCTGCTCAAACTCCCTGTCGAATTCACAGACTACATGTATTTCAGCGAGCAGTCATCCTGGTGGTTGTTCTGTGCGCTCCAGAAAGTTTCTCTACTGATTGTCATCATAGGTTGACATCATAGGTCGTCATACCTTCTTGGTGTTCTCATTTGCTTTTAGGATAAAGTTTTCGTCTACTTCTTGCTTGCCCACCTCAAAGCAATGCTCTTGAAATTAAGGAGAGCTTGTTAGTGGAGTTTCCAATTGGCTTCAGCCTCCTGATCCATGGATCTTAGTCAAGGTAAGAGCAGTAGTCAGTGAATTTTGAGAGAAAAATCTTTGTTAAGCTAGAAGGAGCCTGTGGCAGTATCTTAAACTCTTTAGTCTACTGGACACCTAACTTTAGCAAAAAGCTGATTTTTCTTTTTGTCAGTGCCAAACCAGTGACCCAGTAGAGTGGTCAAGGAGATACTGCAGCTCTTCTATTGTGTACAAACAAAACTTGGGCTATAGCTACTTCACAGTAGTAAAATCAGTACTTCACAGTTTTAAAAATCATCCTTTTTTTCCCTTTCTTCCCAATGGATAGGGAGTCTTACATTCACATTCCCTTGGGTATAGGTTTGGGGTTTTCAATAATTCTTTTAAAAATCTTGATTAATAAAATCAATTGTTTGGAGTTTTTTATGGGTATCAGTGGTGATTAAAAGCTCCAAAGAAGATAAAATAAAGACTTGTGTGGGTTGGCTGATTTAAAATACCTTTGCTCAACAGTTTTAAGTACGTGACTTGCTGGTAGTCCACCTTATAGATCCCTTCCCTGCTTACTAGAGGTACCACATTTAGGAATGCAGTTAATTTGAAATTAATAGCTGTCCATGCTTAACACACAGCTTTTAACTACAGGGCAGAAACAATGAGTAGCAGTTAAACTAGAAGAGACCGTGATAAATATAAACTGAAAGGTATGTGGATGGGTGGACTCTGCCAAAGATTATGGGTGAAATCTTCAGGGTACAGTCTTATCCTTCACTTAACGCAGTCTAGGTACGTGGTGTTGCTGGAAGGGGCTCTATTCCTGCCTCCGTCTTTGCTCTTTGCATCAGATCACGAGTTTACCCTGTTAAAACAGTTTCATTTTGCTAGGGTTTTTTTTTTCAGCTGAATCAGCAAGTTTGTCTTGGCTGACTGTGCAGCAACTTGATCAACAGAGCCAGTACAAGGAAGGTTCTGGGGAAGACGTTTGATGTATCCTAGAAGTAATAATCAACTGTTGGACTGCCTGACCACGCATCCGTGGTGCATTTCTGTATTTAACACAAGTCTGGAGGGAACAATCTGTTCACGTACATCTGAACTGTGGCATTTCTGCATGGCCAGTTTTGAGAGGGCAGAGATCACTGCAGTAGTTACCAGCCAGCTGTCTGGCCTTCCCATCTGCTGTGAGTCACCACCCACGAGTGAGGCAGCAGAATGGAAGAAATGCCCTTGCAGAGCCATGGATGAGGCCAAGCCTGCAGTGAATTGTCAGTCTTTGCTCTGGAGCGTGTGAGGTGTGCTTGAATGTCTCCCCATTTGCCAGCAATGCATATGGGTAGCAGCTAACAGTTGTGAGCGATGACTGCTATCTAACTCACCTTGTTTCACAAAATCCTGAGGCGTGTGGATGTCAAGGTTCTGATTTCACATTATTTTTTTTTTAGTTATATTGGTGTTATTCCTCCATGAACACTCTGAAATTTCAGCAAAAGCCAGGCTTTAAATTCCTTAATCTTAAATCCACTGGCACTGGTTTCATGGGTATGTATTTATGGAAATTGGTCTTTGCAAATGACAATGTTCAAACTAGATCATTGTCCACTGAGTAAAGTGGAAAAGCAAGACGGATGGAGACCTCTCAGAGCTAGTCACCCAGCTCAGATAGGAAATTCCAGAAGCTGTAATAATTCACAAAAGAATGTTCTCTGACCTCTTCAGAAGGTCTCTTTCCCTCATTTCAAGAAGCTATTGTAATTAATTATGCTAATTGAAGTAACTCATTTAGTGAAGCCATTGCTCTGGCACGTTTTTTTTTTAAGCAGCATGAATTGATCCTGTCTGCAGTGTACAAACTATGAGAGCTTATTTCCTTTGTGTGTCTCTGTATGTCATCAGTAAAGAACTGATGGGCATTTTCGTCCTTGCAGAGGCAAAGATTTACCTGACAGTCTTCTGTGTCCTGTGAGAGAGATGCAGAACCTCTCCTTGTTTCCCCTGTTGAAAGGGTTTGCGTGTTGGTGTGGACAAAGTCTGAGTTGGGTAGTGTTTCCAAGAGGATTAATTCTAAGTGCACCTGGGTAGCGCAGCCCACACGATGGATCCCCTAGAGAGATTTGTATTTCTGTTAGCATGTGTACACTAGGTTAAGAAAAAAAGCATACTCTGATTTTTACTTGTGGGGCGATACGGGTGAAACATAAGGATAGCTCAATGGCTGTAGGTCTAGTTGTCTTCCTGATATTTTGGCCTGACCCTAAGAAAAGCATCTAGCTATTGTGTGTTGGTTTTCCTGTTTAAAAAAAAAAAAAAAAACCAAAAAAAAAACCACAAAAAACCAAGCCTTAATTCCTTATATTTTTGCTGTTCAGAGTTTTAGAAATTCATTGATGCTATGGAAGCACAAAGCACTCTGCTGTTGTTTTGGGAAGGGACATTTTTTCTTTTTGTATAGGAAAAAAGAGGTCCCAACCCATGATTATTAAGGGTATGCAAAGGGTATGATGCAAAGGGTACAAATGCAATACCTGCAGTCGTACAGCTTGGCAAGATAACAAAACCACAAAACCAGAGCTGAACTTGCATGGCAATAATGCTTTTGAGAAAAACTGTTCTTAAATGTCGTGCTGATGAATCAGTCTCTTCCTCCCTCTTGTGTTTTGTTTGGTTGGGTTCTTTTGCCCTCAGCAAAGAACAGTGGTGCAGACCAGGTACTCATGTCCACGTCTGTCCTTTAATGATACGAGTGTGCTACGTGGCAGATGGGAATGTTGGTGATTCACCAAATATGTACATATGTAAACACTACCTCACCAGAAAATAGCTTACCAAAAGGGATATGGTAACTTAAAATTTGTTTTCAGCGAGGCCCATTCTGTAGTATAAACACAGTGAGCTCTTGCTGTGATGAGACAGATGGGAGAGCCCTCTGCGATGCCTGCCTAATCACCTGAAATGTGCCTTTCTGCTTCTCTTGGGCTTTGTGTTTTCTGGGCACTGACCTTATCCTCACGGCTAATGGCAGCGTTTAAGGACTAATAATCTGCTGTCAGGTCAGCCACTGTTTGCCTGTGATGTAATGTAGTTTTTCTGATTCATGAGTTCTCACCTACGTCTGGCCGCTTCTGGCAGAGATGAGAGTGTTCTTTGATACAAAAAGCTGCTGGTACCTTGACAGTTTCTTCCTGCTGTAAATCTTTGACTCCTTCCAGCGGCTCCAAGGCAGCCCAGGGAGAAGTTGGCACTGGCCACCTCAAATACTCTGCTGTGCAATCTGAATAAATTTTAAAAATGCCACTTTTAATCTCTTGAACTTTTACTTTCAGCTGCTTCTCCCCAATCATGATAGCTATAAATCATGTTTTGCATAATCTCATTCCTCATTTTTATTTTTAGTACTTGACTCCAGGAAGTGTGGCTTTAAAAAAAAAATAAATAAAAAATGCCAAGAACCAAATGTTCAGTAAAATCTGTCCATCTGACAATATTGTTAGAAAACTCAATTTGCTTTGATTTGGCCTTCAAATGCCCGGTCTTGCTGAGCTGTGCCTGTCTTATTTAGCCATTCAAGGAGTAAAGGAACAAACAGCAGAATAGGGAATTAATAGAGGTTTTGTAAGTCAGGTGTGTTCCACTCAAACCTGTAGAAAAGGAAGTGGGGGCAGGAGGTGGGGAGCATTTGTGGGAGTGAGGCTTGTAAATTGACAAAAGTTGATTGCAAGTTAGCAATTTTAGAATGTGTCACTGTAATTATCACCTGGTTTATTTCCTCATCCACCTTTTGGAAGAGAAACTCAACACCCTCTGATTGTGCTCGTAGAATTGATTACAACTAATAAAGTTACATATTCAGTAAACCAGAGTTTCGAAATATTGATATCACAGGGAATACAAATATAACTCATTTTGACCTTTACCTTGAAGGACAGACTCTGACCAGTTTTCTGAAGAAGCTGTGGAGCCTGGGTTAGTCATAGCAGTTTAGCTGTTTGAGCACTGATTCATTTGTGCCAGTTCTTAGTACTAGTTGTGGTGTTGGGAATGAAAAATTGACGGCTGAAACTAGAGAAGGACAGAGATGGAAAGGGCCTTTTCCAGCAAGAGAGCAGCAATCTACAGCCGTGCTGCCTGAGACATAATTTGTTCGCCAGTGATTTGGTTACTTGACAGTCTGGATGATTCACAAGCCGTTCACAGGAATTGGATTTCTAAACAGAACGTAGACAAAAGTTTCCTTCAATGTAGGGTAAATCCTGTTAATGCTGTAGTAGGGTTGACACAGGGTACAGGATCTCTGCTGACTTCTGTTAAGGTACATAATTCATGCTCAGCAGAGGCAGTCGAGACCATGACTCATTTGTGCCACTCTAAAATATTAAAACTTCCAGGCCACTTCAATTACAAGCCTGGCAGGACATACAACCTGATACAGTGAAATATTTACCTGTGTTATCCAGGCATTGCAAAGAGTGCTACTTGTGATTAAGGATGTCATTATTTAAATTTTTTCTTTAATTATTTTGACTATCTAGGAGTAGAAGGAGCTATAGTTGAGTGGGCATTCCACTTACTAAAGTATGTTGGAGATGCATAAAATCTTTGTACCTTTTCTTTAAGAATTTAAGTCTTTAAAGTATTTGTGCATGTATAAGCAACTGCTATTCTGAAGTGGGGTGGAAGATAGGAGAAACTGGACAAATTTGTAATTCTGTAATAGCAAAGATTAGAGGTGAATTCTAAAATAATTTGAAAAGGATCTAGAGATATTTGAGTTTCTAGGGGAGGGGAGAGATGCTAACATTGCATTTAATAAGTACACTCAAATAGCATATGTTAAGTAATGAAGCTACTGATTAAAGACTAAGTGTACTTGATGATCATGTCTAATGTAGCAGATTTATTACTTCTGAATTGCTAAGAATCTTGTTCACAAGCGTTCTTTTTAATCTAGTTTATAGCAATAGCTGGAATTTATATGCTCCTGTGCTTGTTTGTGTGTTTTTGTTTTGTTTTTAAATGGCCAATCCAAAGCATTGTATCACAAATTCAGAATTTGATTTTTTGCATGTATGTGGGTGGCTTTGGTGAACTTTGTTTGTGGACAACAGATGTGCTTAGTAGTGGACTTTCTCTGGAACTGAATGCATGCAAATGGCTCTCTACAAGTGAAACTGTAGACTGGACTGAAAAATCTGAGTACTCCAGCTTATGTTTCCCTGCATAATGAAGTCACTGACTAGTACGATCGGATTATATAAAAGTAATCTTTGGTGTAGATATAATACCTAGGTTCACATGAACTGGTTTTAATCAGGAATTCATATTGTATATCTTACATAATGAAAGGATATAAATGAATGTACGTTTGTGTACGTTGTGATGACCTTTGTAGAAACCCTGCAGGATTTTTGTAACAGTTCAACTGAAATTCAATGTGAACCAGATCAGCTCTTACAGGCTTGGTTGGATCCCAGCAGCACAGCTCACAGGATGAAGAGCTCTGTGAACAAGGGTGCAGAGGCCTAGAAAGAAATGGTTAATTAAGTAGAGCCTTACTGAAAAGCAGTGGTAATAGTTGAAAAACACAGGCTTTCAACTAAAATAGCAAATATATAGGGTTTTCTGTGGCACTCAACACTTTCCTATCAGAACAGAATATTAATCCATTGTATTTTGCAAGGAAATTTCATTTGTCATCTGTTTTTAAAGATAGTGACCAGAGACATTGCTGATCCCTGGACTACAGGATTGCAAGTCTCAAGCTGAAAATCAATGTTTTTATCTTTTTATTTTGATCATAAAGTCAAATAGTGGTGTTTTTAATGTCTCTGGTAAATACTGGTGAAGAATGACTGCTGCTGGGTGTGTTGGTTAAAGTAGGGATTTGCAAATCTTCCTGACTTCCTGCAGTGGTTTAGGCTTCTCCAGAGTGTATTATTTAGTGTATTTGAGCAATCTTATGTAAACACTTGATTAACTCTTTTCCCTACAATCTATTGACTTCATTCTTCAAATTCACAAAAGGATTTCTACTTGGTTGTGTCTTTATCCAGCTGCTACCTTGCACCTTTTCATCCATATCCTCAAGACATAGCCCACAGCTTCTGACAGGTCATCCGTTTACAACTTGTACAACCGTTTATACCCAGTCCTTCCAAATATACCTGGAGATTCTTTGTGTCATCCCCTTAAGTTATCTTTGCAAAAGTTGGGATAGTTAGAAATTTATGTTGGAGAAGGAAGAGCAGAGGGAGCTAGGAAATAATGTGTATGCATGTAGTGGGATCACCCTTTCTGCTTTACATTGAGCAACAGCCTCTGCTTGACCAGGCTGTGTTAAGGCTGTTTTCTTCTGTGTTCACAATTCACTAGGAAGATTTAACGGGCAGGAGCAAGTGTTAAGGTGGTTGGCAGTACATTGAATAGCAGAGATGTAAGTGCGTTTCCTCACCTGGAATGTGAACCTTTCTGCTGTAGACTGGGACACCTTATGCTTGCATGCAGTCCTAGCTTCTGCCTCTGCCATCTGTCAGAGTGAAGCCCAGGGAATGTTTTTATGGCCTCATCTAATGACTGCTGTTGTTTTGGGTGTTTGGGTTTGTTTGGTTTTGGTTTTTGTTTGGGTTTGGTTTTGGGTTTGTTTTTTTTTTTTAATATGTACCCCATCCTTAGGGGAGAGGTGATCAATATCTAAGGTATGTAACAACTCCTATACTACCTCCACTTGGAGACAGAAGTTACCACAATAAGAGTGTGTGTCGTAGGGAGTGGAATGTGCAATACAGTTTGCAATACCCCAAATTACCAGCCTCCACCCCAGTTTGAGACAGCAAGAGCTGATGTGGGACTGGAAGGTGTCACGCTTCTGCTTCCACTCCCTGCCTTCAGGAGAAGAAACAGTTTATAGCTGGGCATGGTAGATCCTCCTGCAGATTCCCGTGTCCAAGATGTTGCTCTAGCTAGAGTTGCTCCCTACTAGGCTGAGATCACCAAGCTGGTGATCTCAGGCAACGAGATAGTCTGGAATTAAAGTACCACCCCATCCCATGTCCTGTTTCTTCACCACTCAAGCTTGAGAATCCTTACTAACAAGCTGTAACAAATCCAATGTGATTTTTTTCAACTGCTGGATTTTATTTTTTTTTTAATATATATATTTATTTTATTAAAGCCTTGCTTTAATAAGGGTCTAACTCCAGTCATCACTGAGTATTAACAAAGAGGATGCTCAGCTGGTTTAGGGAGGGAAGAATCCCCCTGGGATACACAAGTACAGAGAAAAGAACATTGAATAGTAGGTTAAATACCCAAGCCTACCCTTTGCTGTATCTCGTTATTTCTCCAGCATATGACTGGTTTGATCCTTACTTAAAGTTTGCCAATCAAGAGACATTTTATGACAGATAACTTTTTACTTAGTTTTTTTTCATATCCTTGCTCTGACTGGAACTTTCTGGTTCTCTGTAATTTTTTTGGCCTAAAAGGCTTGAATTAATGTCTTCTCTTTAGACAGATACTGCCATTTAGAAATGTTATCTAAAAGACATGCAGTTAAGTCTTGACCTCAATTTAGTCAGTACAAAGTTCTCACAGCTCAGTGTGATAAGCAGTTATAGTTCTATGATACTGAATCTGCTGTGGTGTATCATTTTACCACTCAGCATTAACACAAGGCCCATCTTGTTTGATATTTTTTCAGAACCTCAACACATTCGTCTGTTTCTTCTTCTCCCTACCACCCCCCCCCCCCAAAAAAAAAAATAATCTAATTATAGTGGCTTTTGCTGCTGTCTGGCAGTCTTGACAATTATTAGTGGATACAAGCAGAAAGACCTGAGTTATACCAATAACCAGACTTCATTGACCAAGCTCCCAACTTCATTTAACTACCATTTTTCACTCCTCGAAGCTGGGGATGCATCCCCATCTGAACGATGTGGTGAGTGCCCTGGGGTAAGCACGCTGCAGGTGCTGTGTCCTGCTCAAATATGCCGTCAGACCAGGTTGTGCTCTTCTGTCACCTCCTGCTCTGGGCCCTTTTGGCCTCAGCTTCCATTCGAGCCCTTGGGGCTACAGAATGCTAAAAGGCAAAAGCTGGGACATTGGTGAAACTGTTGCATTTGAGACAGTATGAGGGAGGAGGCATAAAACACTGGTGGATTGGATCAACCACAGCCTGGCCTGGGTGGGATTGACAAGGGTGTACGTGTGTCCAAAGGAGCTCAGTGAAACTGGAGTTGTTGAGGGCAGAGAATCCATACACGGGGAAAATGGAATAATAGTTTAGTAGGGGTTTTGAAAGGGTTATTTCTTTTTCTCTTGAATCACTTCTGCGTAGTAAAGGGAGTTTCTGTTGTGGTTTTATGGTATTTAATAATTTTTTTCCTAAAGGCATAGTAGATTGATAAATCTAAGCAAAAGTAGCAGCACAGTTATGTCTTGATTGTTTTGAAACCTTAGTTTTGTTTCCTTCTCCCTTTCTGTTATGAGACTTGGGCTGAGCAAATCAAGCTGTGTAATCCCTTGTGGTCTGGCTGGAAACATCCACGCCATTAGGATTGCTTTTCTTAGCCACAGTTAACAATGGTGTAATGGCTTTTATAACATTTTATTAAGTTGAAATGCATCAATAGCACTAATGATAAACAATTGTGGTATTTTAGGAAGAACAATTTCCAGAACTTCTGGCACATGCCAACCTGGGGACCTTCTGGGCAGCACTTGACCCTATGGCATGAAAATACGGAGTGTTCGTCCCTTACAGACATGTTTGTGCTGTGACACAGGGAAACTGGTCTTGGGTGTCTGTCATAATAAGTATATAAAAACACTACTTTCATCTCTCTAGATTAAAAGTCCGCTTTGACTGATGATGACTGTTGCTTAAGTCCTTGCTTGTGGCTAATATAAATCAGGATGAAGTGGCCTGGCTTGGATTTGCTGTGGGAAGAGGCCTTCTTGTTGATGCCAGTCATATGACAGGGCAGTTGTAATGCAGCCTCCTCCCTTCCTCTCCCTCTGATGCACGTTGGGACTGTCTCTGGCTTAGGATGATAAACTTAATGTGAAACTACAAGTAAGATGCATAACGGTTTTGTGGAATTCAACCTCCTCCTCCATCTTTAAGTCTGGAAAGGGGGGGGGGGGGGAAACAGCAAAAAAAGCAGGATAGCTCTTAATGCTTAACTAATAGCGTTATCTAACTTAATTAATGATTACTGATTAACCAATGCCAACAGTAGTTTTAACTGAACTTTTCCCAAGGAAATGATTAATTGCTGTTAACAACGGACAACAGTATTCGACTACATTCAGCCCAGAGACAGCAATAGTAGTTTTCAGCCATGCAAGCAGCAGGTAGTGAGACTGCAGAGGATGTAGGTGAATGTGGCTTAAATGCAAATTATCATGTGACTTCCCCTTTTGGATTTCCCAGTGTTGCGCTGTTTCTTCAGTCAGCTTCAGCTTGTGTGCAAAAACTGCATAATTAGCTCACAGCTATGGACATACTCATCATTATCTTCTTTCGGTAACCAAGTTAAGCGTAGTCTTGGGGAAGAGAGTTGCAAAAGAGTTACAAAGCTGCATATGGCTTTGTAAGACAAGGGGATTGTATGCTGTGTTAAATGGTGCTAAATCGGGGAAGATTAACTGTGGTTTTTGTGTTTGGGTTTTTTTTTTAAAGACCTCAGTCCTGATCAAATTTCAGTGATAGTATTTATTTTACAATATCTACTTCCTAGAAATGCTCAGTGGACCTTGGATCAGACCTGATTAGTTTGTCCCCAGTTCTTCAGTCAGTTCAAATGGGATGGATCTTTGCACTTTGCACAGTGCTCTTTGAAGTTACTGGAATTCAGCACATGGACAAATAGACTCCCCCACAAAGGCTGCTGTTGTTGTTACACTGGACTTTTTATTTTCTTTTTCAACTAGAAAAAACCTCCACTTTTCTGAAACATCAATATTAATTCTAGCTTGTAATGATACAGAATTCAACAAACATAAGGAGCATAAGGTGGTCTGAATGCCTCTTTAATTTTATAACAAGCTATTCACTAGTATTTAAGTGTGAGAATCATCTTACTAACAACGATAAGTATTTATTTAGTTCTCTTGCATTTGTGTTTTGATCTACAAACACTGACTGGATGTTGATAAGCGTTTACCAAAACCCAAGTCAGTCAGGCTGGTAAATGTTGACTTAAAATTAACTTGAATGGGTTTGAAGAAAACAGGAGCTTCATCTGATGACTAACCTTGCGGCATGGGATCTTTATGCTCAGGACAATGCAGTGTAGTGCTTAATTTGGCAATGGAGAAAAACATTGGAGATTAATTCAGTGCAGTCATTTTTACTACATTACTTTTTTAAAATGGCTAATCACAAAACACTGATAGCTAGAAAATGTTAGGAGCCCAAACAGCCCAAAGGCAGGTTGTCTTCATATTTGTGTTTGTACTGTGCATCCATGTGCAAACTTTATGGGCTTGTAAAAATGTTGCAGGGTGCAAGCTTATATATAATCAGTATATTATCATTGTTTGAAGTAATATGATTCTGTAGATATGATTTAACTAAATCATTCTGTCACGATAAAAGATTTCATAACCAAGCTAACACAAAGGTTAAAGATTCAATAAGTGGTTTGAGTAACTCTAGAGCTCATTCCTTTCAAAAAAAACCAAAACAACCCCAAACAAGTCCCAGGCAAACCAAAAGCAAACCCTTAGCTCAAACACTAACTCGGTGACCGTGGTGTCAATGGGTGAAAAACACCCGTGTAACTGAGATGAGAGCCCAGCTTTTGTCGTGCTCTACTTAAGCCACCCATTGATTGACATACACACAGAGGATGGCAGAAGCACGCTACATGCAGTAACAGAAGTGCTGCTCGCTGACCATCTGGTCGCGTCGCGGTATATCTGTTATCCATCTTTAATAAGTGCTCTCTGTTGAAGTCTTTGGTTTAGTTTCAATGAGAAATTAAACACCTCAAAACATCTGAATTATTCAGCTCACAGTTACAGGCATCGGTGTGGGAAATTTCAGTACGGTATGAAATAGCATTGTTATAGCAGGAACAGCAGGTTTTGTGCTTTTGGGAGATGTATGTATTAGGTTATTGCAATGTTGAGAGTCATATCAAAATGTGTATTTTATGGAAACAAACAAATCTGAGACTCAAGGCATTTTCCCTCAATGGTTAATGCTAAGTTCTTGTTTATCTTACACCCTATGAAAATTGTAGCCAGAAAAGGGAACTTCAAGTTAACTTCTGCATGTCTAAGGAGATCGAAATATCTATTCTGTTTTTTCAAATTTCTTATGAAAGGTGAAGGTCATGAGCAAAGATGAGTGTGCTGTTCTCATCCAGTTCCGTACTTCCTTGATTTGGTCTTGTTATGCTGTAGAAAGGGTACGTACATTCAGACAAGAATCTACCCAAATTCTTTTTGGGTGATCAGGATAGCCTTCACTGAAGCATCATATGGTTTGGTCCCCCCCTGTAACTTCTAATTAGAATCTCTTTAGAGTCTTTGTGCTAGAAGCAGTACAGATGCTGGTTATCACACTGCTTTCATGCTACAAAGGAAATAAATGTGTCCAAAATTAGTTAAAAACAAACCTTTGACAAATCATAAATAACAGAGTACTTCTAAATATTAGAATATAATCTCCACCTGAAAAAGGTGTTTATATGCATCCATACCCAGCAAATCTATCTTGACACTGCCTTGGCTTCAGGAAACTGCTGGAAAACACATGATAGTTAAGAATTGGCTATCAAACAGGACCAGAAATACATTCCCATAGAGAGCGCCCAACTACGTTGCCCAATGAAACTGCGCAGCAGTAACCCAACAGATGGGCTCAATCTGAAGTGCAGAGCAGGGAGAGCACAGTACGTGTGCTCCCGAGAGTTCTCCCTGTATATAGATCCATTTTGCTGCAGGACTTACTAGACGGAGTGATGGGACCCTCGCCAGACCCAGCATTAGATATGAGTGGTCTCTCTTTGCCAGTAGCACACTTGATAATGTGTACTTGTCCTGATTTAGCATAGCTATAGACAGCCTTCCGTGTCGTATGGCCAACTTGGCTATGGCTCGGCTTGCTCCCCCCAGAAGCTGTGTGTTGAATTTTAATTTTTACTTTATCTTGGACAGAATTTGAAGCACTGCACCAGAGTAGAACATGAGGGGATGTTTCCCCACTGGAGCTTGTTCTTCTGTCTGTGCCTAACTATATAAAATTCTCTAGACCAAAATTACAAATGCAATAATACCTGGTTATAAAATGTTTACTTGGTCTCGTTTAGGCTTATAAAAATTTTTGAATTAAATATTAACTAAAAGAACTAAGTAACAATCCAACTTGTGTAATATTTAATGATTTCTGATTTAAAAAAACCCAAACAAAACAGAGTTGGGGTCGAACAACACGACACTACTACTTCAATACTGTTTTTATTTACTCAGAAGAAATACCTTCTGTTTGTTTAGTCTCTCTGACCCCAGCAGTAACTTTTTGGTTTCTTTGGTTTATTTGGTTGTGTGTTTATATAGATTGTTTAAAAACAGGGACTCTTGTTTGCCACCTTCTCCCAGGAAAAAAAATGGCTTTAAAACAACTCAAAGCCTTAACTTGGTATCCTGTAGTCTTGTTAGAACTAGCACTGTCTGAGGTCTGATGTCAACACAAGCTAGTGGCAGGGGGGAAGTGGGGAGTATGCATTTATCACGAGCCTGAAATTTTTGGTCACACTTGTGACATACTTGCTCTGAGGCCTTTAATTTTTGAATGCAAAAAAACCCCTTTTACTCTCATCCAAGAGCTTAAAATATTAGCGAAAATGAGCAAAACTGACAACTCTGTATGCCAGAACCATAGGAACTGGCAAGGCTGACTTGTCTGCAGCTGCCTGATGTTGGTGAGGGGTACTGGATGTGGGATCTGGGGGGAATGGGGGGAAGAGGGTGAGGCAAGGGAAGGGAAGAGAGCCTGGTAGGGGACTGAACCCC
>JAHREE010000287.1:8772449-8892943 GCA_033628505.1 Tringa tobata | reverse complement strand
CCCCCCCCCACGGTCCTCCCCCGGTGACTAACGGCGGAGGCAGGAGCGGGCTGGGTCGGGGGCCGGCGAGCGGGCGGGCGGGCACGGTGGCCTGGGCTGGCCCCGGCTCGGAGAGCGCTACCTGTGCCTTGTTTTTCCCTCTCCCCGCAGGACGGTCCCGCGCCCTCCGCTGTGAGGAGAGGATGGCCGTGACTCTGGAGCAGGCCCGGCGGGTGGGCTATACCTGCCTGAAAGCACTCCTCAGGTTCGCTTTTATGGTCGCCAATAACCTGGTGGCTATTCCGTCCTACGTCTTGTATTTAATTATGCTGCAGCCGCTCCGAGTGCTGGACAGTAAAAGCTTCTGGTATATCGAAGGAGTATTATTTAAGTGGCTTCTAGCTATGGTGGCTTCCTGGGGCTGGTGGGCAGGATATACAGGTAAGAACGTCTTATTAATTTAAAGTGTACAAATATAAAGATGTAAATAAGTGTTAAAACATAGATGTTTTAGCGCAGGGGGATATGTAGATATAGTGGATGTGTGGGATGTTTTTCTTTCAGGTTTCTTATACAGATGTATTTCTGGATTGAGATACTCAGTGTGCTGAAACGTTTTTTAAAATCGTAGGTACAGCCTTATTATGTATTAAGTGATAGTTTCTCAACAAGTATTTTGTCTTAGTGTAATCAGAAATACAATTTTTCCTAAGTATCTTCATCACTGCGATTTAGCGTTATGTGAACAAGGTACACCTCCTCAAAAGTGAGTTGATTTGTACTGTGCGTGTAGTTGATAGAGCCAAAGTTTTCTTTATTAAGTCTATGCGTCTCTAAATCATCTCCCCTTAAAACTGTCAGGATACAAGGCTAAGAAGTTTGATACGAAGCTCATGTCAGAAGAGTAGGTCTTCTGTTCCCTGCAACAGCCACTGTCTTTGCTGCTGCTTCAGAATGAGAGACACAGAGGGAACCTCTTTCATACAAATAGCGATATGCAATCTTTCTTCATTTACTGTTAGCAGAACTAATTACAGAATCCATAGGGATTTTTCCCCTCTGCATGCTTGCTTTGCAGTTATTATTGAACTTTTGCGTGTTAGTATTCATAGGCTCATCAAGGTGATGGACTGAACTGAAATATTAAGGAAGGCTCTACTCTTGTCCTCAAATGCACTGATTTTCATTCTGGCTACTGTACTTTGTGCAAAGAAGCAGCCATCAAGTCTTTTTTACGTGCTTAGTCCTTGGAAAGAGGAGGAAATGGATCTACAGAGTGCAAAATACGAACAGCCCTCCTAAAATTCTTTCCCTCTCTTCTGCCCAGGCTGCATCCGCGGGCATGTCCATGTAAACAAGGAAAAAAAGGAATGGCAGCAAACAGCTCTGGAGTCTGGTCAGACTCCTGATTAGTCAGAAAGTCAGTGTTCACCCAGATGGAGCTCTCTTTTTGTTAGGCTACAAGAGCTGAAGCCTCTGTGATATTGTGCCTTTTGGTACCCTCTCGTGTGCCTTTCCAAGATGCACAAAGTGTCTGTGGATACTCTAGGTGAGCTTCCAGTTCTTCTTGAGATGGTGGCAGCAGCAAGCTAGACTCTGGTCTATTGGGCTAGAACTGTCGCAACACTGCACTGCTTCAAAATTGCCTTGCCTGGTACAGCTCAAGCTTTTCCAGATATGCTGTATTAAGAATCTTTTTATATGTTTGTATTTGCTCGTTAAAAGAAGTCCACATAGTACTTGCAGTGGCGGGTGTATTTTTAAAAATCTGCTTTATGCCTTAAAGCGTAAAGGCCTTCCAGAAGGACAATTGACTTTCAAGGTGTCGTGTGTATTCTTAATTGGAAATGGGAAAGTTTATGGGCATAATGGTAATGTTAAAATCATACAGTATATGACCCCAGGGATTCGCTGTGTGTATTGAACATGCTAGTTAAAATTCAAGCCCTTGTCCCATGACGATACGGTTGTCAATTTCTGAAAGCAGTTTCCTTGGGATAGTTTTACTGCTGACTGCAGAACTGTGTGGTTTCTTTTGCCTCTTGCTTGGAAAGTGGTCTTAGCATGAGCTGCATATCCTAGAGTCTTCCTGAAGCATCTGTTGATTGATGTTGCTGATGTACTTTGACAATTTGAAATCCTTTGTTTTACAGTCTTGAAATGTCTTAGTATGTTTGTTTGAAGTATCGTTTGCAAACAGCTACACAGAAGTGTTTTCTGGGATGGTGTATGGGTAAGGAGGCCCGTCTTTTTGCTTTTCACTATAAAGCATGGCTTTTGTTTTGGGGAGGATTTTAAGCAAACGCTTGTACAAAATCTTAGTTTAAATATATTTTATTTGATATAAAGACATTCTAAAAGCTACAAAATCGAAAAAATAGCTTCTTTCTTTCTTTACCCTCATCAGTGCTCACCACCAAATGCAAAGTAAACCTGGAAAGCGTATGTTTTGGACTTCAACATACGTAGACAGAATAATTTGTGTATCCGTTTCCAGATTGATAGATTTATAAAATACTGTTGCTAGGTTCCGTCTTTTTATAGAGTACAATATAGCTAATTCGGAACTGAAATACTGATTTGTTAGAGTCAATGTCTAAGACTTGTAGTGGTGCATCTGGAAGAGACATCGCTCCAGAACTCTTCTTTTTTCAATTCCTAAAACTAAGTCATGGATAGGCTTCAGTATGTTCCATCTTTGCAAAAGTAAATGCAAGATAGTAGGTGTGTGTGGGTACAGTGAGAAGATTAAGGATTTTTCTTTTCTTTTGAGTAGCAGAGCAGAGTTGGTGAGTTGTTTTTTTTTCATTTTTCTTCTCGATTGAGAGGGTAACCAGCTAAATAAGTTTACTTGTCTTTTAATTGAAGGTAGTGTTCTGCATCAGCTATCTTGAAAGTGTGTTTCAGTTTTTAAAATTTATTTACTTTTTACCCTTCCAAGCTTGGGTCATCTGTTGGGTGAGAAGTGACATAAACCATTTGTAATTAGTGCCCTAAACTCAGTCTGCAGAGTAGATTCAGGATGGACTTTTTTTCCCCCTCTGTAAGTTTGTACATAATGTGTAGGAGAGAGCTCAACACCAGATGAAGAAAATGTGGCGAGTGCTAGATTTTTCCTCCTAGGCTTTGCTGCTGTTGTGTAATTGGTGGTATGTTTTATTGAATAAAGCTGGAAAAGCCAAGGAAAATTCATGAACTAGGTCTGCCCTTCTACTCCCCACCCCTGCATAAACCTGTGTTTTCATGCTAGGATTCTAGAGGTTTTGTTACAGAAATTACATGATCTGTGTCTATATCAGCAGCTCTAATCCGTGCTTTTTGATAAACATAGGTGTTTCTCTTTGCAGACACACTTGATGTTATGTAAAGAGATAGTGTGTAACTGGACAAGCAAAATAAAGAAAGGAATGGAAAGAGATACTGTAAAGGTCACTCTTCTTTCCCTAATCTTTTTCTTCTTAAGACGCAAGTATGAGAGAGAACTTGGATATAATTGGTTGCCTTTGATTTTTAAAGGGCAGAATATGATAAATATCTATGTTGTTCTCTTGAACTCTATAGTGTTTCTTATGAAGAGGAAAACTGAGTGCCTTTTTATGAAGAATGTTCAGATAGTCTAGTAATGTTATTTTATTTTTATATGCTTTCAAAAAGGCCTTCTTACAACTCTTCTAAGCCTTTTTCTATTTTAAGGCTGGGAAGTACGGGCCTGTCAGTCTGACCTCAGTGTCTGGGAAGGTGATGGCACAGATCATCCTGACTGCCATTATGCAGTGCATGAAGGACGCTCAGGTGATCAGGCCCAGCCAGCATGGGTTCATGAGGGGCAGGTCCTGCTTGACAAACCTGGTCTCCTTCTATGATAAAGTGACCCGCTTGGTGGATGAAGGAGAGGCTGTGGATGTTGTTTACCTGGACTTTAGCAAGTTCTTCAATACAGTGTCCCCCATTATCCTCCTGGAGAAACTGGCTGCCCATGGCTTAGATGGGAATACTCTCCGCTGGGTTAAAAACTGGCTGGAGGGCCGGGCCCAGAGAGTGGTGGTGAATGGAGTTAAATCCAGTTGGTGGCCGGTCACGAGTGGTGTCCCACAGGGCTCGGTACTGGGGCCGGTTCTCTTTAACATTTTTATCAATGATCTGGACGAGGGGATCAAGTGAACACTCAATAAGTTCACAGACAACACCGAGTTGGGTGGCAGTGTCGACCTGCTGGAGGGTAGAGAGGCCTTGCAAGAGGGATCTGGACAGGCTGGATCAATGGACTGAGACCAAAGGGATGAGTTTCAATAAGGCCAAGTGCCGGGTCCTGCACTTGGGTCACACCAACCCTCTGCAGCGCTACAGGCTTGGGGCAGAGTGGCTGGAGAGCTGCCTGGCAGAAAAGGATCTGGGGATGTTGGTCAACTGTCAGCTGAACATGAGCCAGCAGTGTGCTCAGGTGGCCAAGAAGGCCAACAGCATCCTGGCCTGTATCAGGAACAGTGTGGTGAGTAGGACCCTGTACTCGGCACTGGTGAGGCCTCACCTCGAATACTGTGTCCAGTTTCGGGCCCCTTCCCACAAAAAAGACATTGAGGTGCTGGAGCGGGTCCAGAGAAGGGCAACGAAGCTGGTGAGGGGTCTGGAGAATAAGTCTTACGAGGAGAGGCTGAGGGAGCTGGGGTTGTTCAGTCTAGAGAAGAGGAGGCTGCGAAGAGACCTTATCACTCTCTACAACTACCTGAAAGGAAGGTGCAGAGAGGTGGGCGTCGGTCTCTTCTCCCAAGTCACAGGCGATAGGACAAGAGGAAACGGCCTCAAGTTGCGCCAGAGGAGGTTCAGGTTGGATGTCAGGAAAAATTTCTTCACGGAAAGGGTTATCAAGCATTGGAATGGGCTGCCCAGGGAAGTGGTTGAAGCATAATCCCTGGAGATATTCAGAAGACTAATTGACACGGTGCTCGGGGATGTGGTTTAGTGTTGGTTGGTGGTGTGTGGGTGTGGTGTTGTGTTATTGTTGGTTTTGGTTTTTTTTTTTATGGTTGGACTAGATGATCTTAAAGTCCCTTCCAACCTAGGCGATTCTGTATAAATGTACTGCTCTCGTTGTAGGAGCTGTTGAGTTAGGACACTCAGCACCTGCATATTACTGTGATTTGAAAGGCTCCTTGGAATAACACTTCTAAATATTTTCCTGCATTTGTTGGAAGATGTTTTTTTTAGAATGCAAACTCAAGGGTGTTTGATCCTTCAGCTAGTACCTTTTTTTCCCCTATACTGTAATTTGTCATTTAATATACGTGTAACCAGAAACCACTAAACAGTGCAGTAGATGTACTGGGAGGGAGATGGAGCATGTCTGTGGTGGTGAATTTCTGATGACCTCCTGCTCACCTACAAAACTAGTTTTAAAGCAACCATCTTCTAGATTTTAGCTTCTTTGGGCAAGTAACTATTGCAGACTAAAGTTTAATATCCCTATATCTAATAAAATTGCTAAAAATAGGACTGCTAGAGAAAAGCTTGATTTGCTTAAATGCACTTAGACTATTTTGTTGTCTTTTGCTGTCTGAATGCAGAAGTTAGCATTAGCCTATGGTAGCGTTGTTGTGATATTGCACTTAGAAGTCTCTAGGACAGCAGAGTCATCATTTAGCAATATAGTCCTGATAGTTGTGATGCTCATCCTGTGCTGTGCTCTGCTCTGCACGGCTTGGTCCCACTGTAGGGAGCGGTGGTGTGTGCTCAGCAGGTACCTCTGGTTGGGGATGGGGAGTTGCTGCTGGAGGATGAGTGTCCTCTGTCCACAGAAATGTCGGTGTGCTTCTTTCTGCCTGTCAGAGCACCAGGGGAGTTGTGTTGGATGGGAACAGCAGGGTTGTGTGCATCTTGGGAGGGGGTTTCCTTCAGAGTTGTGCTTGGAATATTTCGTACTCTGGCAGTGAGGAGGACAACTCGACAAAACCTTCTGTTTCAGCCTCATGCCAACGCACAGAGTCTTGCAGTAAGGTTGGACAGGTTGATGGGCTGATGAAAGGAAGAGTAATGCACCTCTGTTACCACCCACAAAAAAAGTCTTAGTGGTATGAATGTACTTACTGGTATAATGATGCAGTGTTTAATAAAAAGTCGACTAATCCTATGGTATTGCCTGTTACTGTTCTGTGTCAGCTGGGAAGGTGACATTTAAATAGTGTCTGTAACAATATTCTGGTTTTATCAAGTGAGAGAATTTCCCTTTCTTCATTCTTTGTTATTCAGCCAAGTAGAGTAAAACTGAGATTTGGATTTTCAGTTGTCTCCCCCTTCCTCCCAAGTGATTTAAAATTTATTGGCTAATTTGTATGTATGATTAAGTAGTGACCACTCTATAATTTTTTTTCAGCAGTCATACTGTCTTTTTTTCTCTAATTTAAAATCTTCTTTTTTCCATTTCATCAGTCAACGGCCTCAACTCCTCTAGCCTTCTAAGAATGCAAATATTTTTGTCTTTCAGAACTGTAAAAGATACAGGTGGAGTTGCTGTGACAGCACTTCCTCGGTGCAGACAGCATGCCCTGTCTGTGCTGCTTCTCAGGACAGGGCAGTCCCTCTCCTCAGGCAGGAAGTGCAGCAGAAGCTGGAGAACAGCAGATGAGATAAAGTAAATTTTTTTTTTTGCCCCAAATAATGCAGGAGGTGTTATTTCAGGAGACCTATCTGTGCCTCTAATCCTGCCGTTGTTTTCTACCCTCCTCTGTTCCTACAGTGTGATTTATGTTACTTTAACTGGCAATATTTTGTTTTCAGGACTGGTCACTACTCTTAGAACTGGGCAGGGAGGGGTGTGGGGGAAACAATTCGTGCTTGTGAGGTCAGGCAGTGCGTGAAATGGAGAAACAAAATTGTTCTTGTTTTGTGTTTCCTTTGAATGCATAAAAATACCTGATTGTGACTCAGTGGTTTTGGATATCAACATACCACACAGAAGCTTTTGCTTTATGGTTTATGCTATGGCTAGGTGTTGAGTTTCTAGGTAATCCATGGCTTAAATGCAGCTTTCTCTGATGCGTATGATTTATGCATAGGTAATGCTGAGATCAAGCAGGGATCTTTGAGTTTATTTTGCTGTTTGTAAGAGGAAGTTTGTGTGTAATTTGTGAGCCGTCTCGATAAGAAAAGGTCAAGAGTTGAATGACTGGAGGACATTTCTACCCTGGTCTCTGAGCAAAGGCTCAGTGTGAATTTGCGTAAGAGGAGGTAAGGAGTACAAGTGAACTCACTATCAAATTCTTTGTGCAAGTGATGTGTCTGTCAAGAGTGCTATACAGTGACCCTTGTCCTGTTGTAATAACATATAAAATCATACTATCTCTCCTTTTTAGGGCATGAACTAAAGGCTTTACCATGCTTCTTTATAGTTCATCTAGTGTCAGCAATGTGTTAAAAGTAGTAAAACTTACTTTCATTTTCCTATTGTATCATTTAACTATAAAGGACCATTCAAAAAAAAAAGTTAACTACTGAAATGCTGTCTGCATTTGTAGAAATCTGCTGCCTTCTAGCACAAAACTTAGAGTATAAGCACACACTGTTGCTTTTCTACTAGTGATATTTTTGTTGTTTGTTGCTGTTTACACCCCTTTTATTATTTTTTTTTTTAAGAGTGGGTTAGCTTCTGCTCCTGTTTCACGTGCTGTGGATAATACAGAAGCTATTGCAAACACACCAAATCTCTCACATCTGCCTAAGGGTAGTAAGGATCAAATTATTGAGGAATACCTATACAGAAAGGTGTGATTATTTACCTTTAAGTCCAGGAGTGGCTGTGGGACACTTCTGAATTAGCTTACATGCTAACAGCCAAAGGAGGACAAAGTTTTGGGAATTCTAGGTTCCATTCCTGCTTATAGCTGAGGCTGCTATTTTTAGGATGTGTTTTCATCCCTTCTAGTTCTTCTGGGCCTTTGTTTTTAGTGTATCTATTCACACTCGTCATCTTACTTCTCCCTTTGTTGCTGGTTGACTGCCTGAAAGGATATGACTAAGAATACCTGAGAGAGATGTGTCTGTTCTTTGTACCTTTCTTGTTCTTTTTCTTAATTGTAGGCTTTTAGGAACCCTGTGAAATAATTACAGGAAAGCTTTTGTCCAGCTTTGATTGGGAGAAGCAAGATCTTAGGGAGTTAAGTTCTTTGTCCTCAAATTCTTTGTAGAGGATTTGAAATGAGGATTTTTTTTTTTTTTCCACTTTGACAGTGAGATCGTGTCTGTATTGGAACATGTCAGAGATGATGCTTTTACGTCAGAGATGCAGTTTCTCACTGTCACTTAATGTAGCTGTTTTAAAGCATAGCATAGGTATGTTAGTGTCTATTTCCCTTTTCAAGCGAACTGGTGAAAAAATTGAATGTTTAATGTGGATAAAACCTATTTTCTGTGTCATTTTGTTCTGGGAAATTACTTTTTTAGAATGAAACTCAAACACATGAACAGAATATGTCACTTTCCCTTTCCCTGTAGGGTGTGTGTGAGGGACAGAGAAGTCTTGCCAAAGGTTAGTTTGGCAAGGTTTTAAGCAGCTGAAAACAGGATCTTAAAAATGGGAGAGTTGTGCAACCTTAATTAGACAGGGTAGTTAGTAAATCCTTTATGGAATATAAGCTTAGTGGTGTAACTTTCCAGTGTGAACCTAGCCAAAGTACAGCTCCAAGATATGTAATCTGTTTGCGTTTATTACAGTGGCATATGAACTCTAATGCTTAAGATGACATGTCAAATGTGGGATTGCGTAGGCATGTAATTGCACTGCTGTTGCAGTTACCACAGTTCAGATAATAGTCCAGCCATTTGTATATGCAGTTACTGAAATAAATAAGTCTAATATGTTTGCATTCCTAAAGATGTCCCGTGGCACCAGTGAGGGATTCACATATGAGGCTGCATTATTTTTATTTTTTTTCCATCTATCCCCACAAGCGTTTCAAGCAGGGAGTGCACTGAAGAAAAAGCCAGTCCCAGACTTTTCAGACTCATCCTCATCAGTTTTATTGGCCAAATATTTTAATGATTATGTGGTGATCTGGATCACGGCCCTGATCCACACTAAAACTACCCGGTTTTGCTGGATGACTTACAAAACACAGTGTCTAACCCATTTCATTTTGCGGGTGTGGTGAAAGAAGAAGGTGAGTACAAATAGCAAAGGGAAAGAGGAAGGAGCTGCTTCTATTGGTGACGGTACCAGCTTTAACATATTTGTTGAACTACTGCTTATGGTCTCAATTCAAGAAAGCAGTCCTGTGCAGGATAGGGCTTTAGTATCTGAATAAAATGTCACTGAAGTAGACTTCTTCACCTTTTCTTATTATTTTGTTAACTGATTAGTGTTGTTTAGACTGGAAAAGTGCCTTCTGCAAAGTTACTTTAGAGAAGAAAACTAAGCGTAGGGTGAGAACAAAGGATTATCATAAACTGAAAACTGTTAAAGGAATAAAAAGACCAGTGTTCGTTCTGGTGAAAGGTTAGCAGTGGGGTTCCTCTGAAGTTTTGTACATGTACTGTTTGAGTTTGGCAGCTACAGAGACAGTTGTAAAGAACTTCAAAAGTACTTTAAGCTTTATGAATAGCCAACATACTGCAGTTGTTGTTCAGTGTTGAACAGTCCAAAATAATAAACGTTTAAATAAAGTAGCAGTTCAGGAAAGAGATTAGTATCATGGTGGAGAGCTTAGGGAAAGCTCTGGCTCACTGCACAACTATACATTCTGTTATAAAATATGTAAAGCACAAGATGGAGAATAATATTAAAAATATCAGTGGTTCAACTCCACACTGCTGGTTTTGTCTCAGTTATTTCAAAGCTATTGAAGAATTAAGAAGGGGCTTTAAGAGGGTCAACAGCTTTATTAGTGCAAGCTGAAATCAAATCAGAACAATTTATTCTTAGCTGAACTTGAATCAGAGCTGAATTGGACAACTCAGTGATTCCGTTTCCTGGGCAGAAGAGAGTAGAAGAGATACAACCTCCCTGCCTCTGTGTAAAGAAGGGGACTTCTAGTTTCATTGGAAGGTAGAAAATTAAAGTGTTCAAGATTTAATATGACAATAGTGCCTGGAGGTTTTGTCTGTCTGTTTGTTTTTTTCTTAGATGCTTTCAATTAGTCTTTCCACAAATATTTACTTTGCAGGATAGAGTCCATGATGTTCCTTCTTTTGAGTCATATAACATAATCTGGAAAATTTTTATTTAGATGTTAAAGTTCTAAAAGGCAAGGAATTGTCCCTGTTAAGGTGTTTAATTGTTTAAACTATCTTAAGATTCACCTCAGTTTTGTAATTTAAGTTAAGGGGGAGAGGAAAGGTTAATAGCTTTGTTACTGCTTCTCACTTATGTAGAACTAAAAATAGAAATGGTGTTCTAAAAGCAAGGGCCAGCATTGCTGCTGCTTGGGAGGACACAGGTTCTGGAAAGTTGATTCATTAGGACAATTGCATGAGTGCTTGTGGGTGTAGTTTTTTGGTGGCAAAAAGGAGGATTTTGTCTGAGGTTTTTTAATGTAGTTTCATTTGTTTCCTAGCATCCTGAAGTTACAAATATGCAGATTCTGTGAAAGTCTGTGGTGTCCTTATTTGCTTGTCAGAACTGGGGGAAAAAAGTGCCATTAATAGTAAGAATATGTCGTTTTGGTTAATTTCAGCATCAGTTGTGTTTCAGTGTGGTGTTTAGGGTGGGCCATAGAACATTATTTTAATGTAATGTCTTATTATCTATATGGATAAACGTGACAGTGTTTTAAGCATAGTTTCCTGATGGGATTAAGCTACTTGTTTAACAGCTATTCTTTCTGTCACCCCTCCCACACTTCTGATTTGCCTCCTTGCAAATCTGCCTGCGATTGACCAGATGGTTCAGATTTCAGACATAATGGTGTTCTCATGAGTTTTGTGAAAATTGGCAGCTGAGCTGAGGAGAGAGAGACCCAAGTTAGTGCCTCAGCTGAGGGTAATGCAGGCGGATTTGGCCGTCGTACATCTTGTTTGACATCTCCTGCGTGTCCAAGCAGTGCATCAATAGCTTTGGGTTTGCCACAGTGCCTGCATATCTTGTCCAGCCCGTCGAGGAGAAGGTTAGACAACATGTTTTTGGGAAACCAGGCTTTGTTAATTCTGCTGCTTCTGGAATGACGTGTTAATCTGGCAGTGGCAGACAGCATATGAAGCAGCATCCTTTCTTTTAGGTGATGTTTATTCCACCTTCCTTATCATAGCCTTTTAGATCCAAAAGGATAAGGTGGTAAAAGAACTTGTAACCCTTGTTGGTTTTGTCCCCACCCCTGAATACGTAGAAAGTACCCTCTACTAAAAGTAAAGTTGAACTAAATGCCAATTCTAAATAGCCACTCAGAGTTTTGCGGTTGACTTTCATGGTACCAGACTGTCACTCCCTGTGCTTCAGCTCAGGACCAGACCTTCCAGAGCTCTGGGGAGGAACAAGAGGGAATAGAGGTTTTATACATTTAGAGGAAAATGTAGAAAAGAGAAAAAGACCACATAGCTTCTAGGCAAGGGCAGGAACCGTACCTAATGGGGGTGCCCAGCCTGGACAATATGCCGTTCTACTCTGTATATAAAATGGGAGTTGGCGTAGCCTCCTAAAAGTAGAACTGGAAGGGCATCAACCTAACTGAAAGTCTCAAGTAAGAACAGTGATCCTCAGATGACTGCAGGCAGGACAGAGCCAAAGGGAAAGTCAGTTACGAATCCGACCCAAGGGCATGTAGAACCATGAGGCTCAAGGTGTGTTTGGGGAGACCTGGGAGAGAGCAATGGTGTGGGTAGTAGGCAGTGTGAGAGTCTGTCAAGAAGGGTTCTGTACCACTGTGTAGCACATGTGAGAGCATTACATTAGAAAGGTGGCCTCTTGAGTTTTGTACCTGAACCTGGTCTATTTTGATACGCATAAATATATATAGATGGCCTGGCAAAACTCCAACTCTAGTAACTGCCAATTTCCTTTCCAAATGCAATCTTCTTTCATAGCCATTTTTATTTTCTGTGCTTGTCTCTGGCATGAAATTCAGTTGTTGTTCCTCCTAGCAACAGCTTTACTGGGAAATAAATATAACTGTAGCCTGTCTATACACTGATATAACATGAAGGACCTATGAAGTTCAGTTTCCTCTGTGCAAATGCTTTCAGATGAAGGTATGGTTAATGTAAATGTCTGTTAAGCCTCCTGCATATGGTGGATTACATGAAAACAAACAGATTAATATATTTTAATTTATTTGAGACTCTTCTGTTTTTATCATCAACCCTACTAGTTTGGTCTTCTAACCTAGTAATGTAGAATGGCAATGTGACAGGAGCAAAGCCTTTATCCAGGTAATTCTGTTGTCTTGGATGTGTTTAAAGATTATTTGATGCCTACCTTGGGCTTCTGGAGTTTGACAAGATTTTACAGGCTGGAGAATCAGTTCTGTCCTTCATCCATTTCAGAGAGAGAAAATACTGAAACATGTCCTTTATTTTTTCTCTTCTTTTTTTTTTTTTCCCTTTACTGCTTACATTCTTTGTGAATGTTTCGACAGCCTACTAAACTTCAAAAGCTAAAATGCAGAGCTGAGTTCACATAGCCATGAGTGGTGTCGCCATGCGTCACTGTAGGAAGGCAAAGGGTAATTTGGGTGGCTGCTGTGGTGAAGAAAGAACCGGAGCAGGTGACCTGCTCCTTCCTTTGCTGGTCCCATCACCACCCTTTCCTGATACTTTGCAAAAGCAATGGGTAAGTCTGGGTGTCTGGTCACTCACTGGGTTTGCTATGAGACAGAGTAAAGAAACAAAAGAGCAAAGGACAGAGGAGACAGTTGGATAGGGAGAATTTGATGTTTGAAGTATATTGACCAAAGCTCTTACTCTGTGGGAGTGCTAGACTTGTGTAGCCTGAATAAATTTATTTTTGCCACTTTTCTTTTTATCTGAGGAAAGAATAATTTGTAACGCTTCTGGCGAGTGCTTCACAAGTAAAGCCAAAGCACTTGTAGTCACAAATCACGACAAGTTGCATGACAAGAGTCCTTGCAGTGCCTGTTACTGCCCGCAGACTTAGGAGTATTCTCATTAGTCATTTAATTGGAATTTTGAGATTCATAATATCTTCTTGCATCTGTGGCGCACTTGCTGTATTTGAAATGGAGAAGTCCATTTCCAGGGTCTCTTCCACAAATCTGTTGTTCAACGCCTTTATGTGTGCTCTCCACAGAAAAACTGCTCTGTTTTTAATTTAAGTACTCTGAATTCTGTTCTCCTTCTTTTTTTTGTTTCCCTGACATTTGTACATTTGTCTGCTGGCATTTTTAACAGTTGGTCCCCATAGCAAAACTTTTTGATCTGAGCTGTGGATTTTTTTTTTTTTTTTCCAATTTGAGGAGTGAGAGGAGAGAGGAAGAGAAGCCTCAATTACTCTCATTGCAGCAGCATATTTCAAAATTGGGACCTGAGTGTTTCATTGAAAGGTGCATTGAATATTAGCCTCTGCACTGAGGGTGAAGAGTAGGTATTGGAGCCAGCCTTTCAGAATGTTTAAATAAATTTGTTTCTGTTGAGTCTGACCATTTTATGTCAGTAAAAAGTACTACTGAAACTCCTAGTAAGAGTGTCAACCACAAATCCAAGGTATTTTTTGCAGTTGTCAGCAGGTGTAAGAGGATTATTTGTTTTGTAATAGTAACAGATGCCAGAGAGCTGAACTTTTTTTAAAATTAGGAACAGTAAACTTTCTGCTCTTGCTTTGAGGTGGGTCAGCTAGAAAAATCTAGTGAGACAGGCTGGTTTTTTCCCTGCTAATTACTTAATTTGTGACAGTCTGAAGGTGCTATTAAAGGCGTCGCTTCTGATTTTATGATAGTGGACTTCTTCTTACTGGCAACCTGAAACGTGGCCACACACTTAATTCTTAAGAGTCGCTGAACTGGTATAGGATAACCTTGGGTAAATTTAATTACGGTAAGATGCTTTGTTGGCTTGAATCATTTGCTGTGTCATACTAGAAAAAGTAGTAGCTTAAGTTCCCAGCTAGAATTAGTGTCATACTCTTTCCAGCATGCTTTTCAAACTTACTGTGGCCTCTTGTTTTAAAAATGGGACTTGCATAAACAAAAAAATAAAACTGAATATAGGAATTTGCTGTTATGTTAATTTGCACCATTAGCTTCTTATTGTTTCATGATTGAATTATGTTGATTAAATTTGTGGTAACTGAACGTCGTTTTCCCCCTGACCTTTATAAAATCCATTGTTTGAAAAAAATGAACATGGTATCTTACAAGTCCAATGGGAAATATTCTTACAGTTCTTGTTTATGTTGTAACTTCTTTGATATAAAGCCTGTTGCTTGTAGCATGAGTGAGAAGTTTAATGAAGTCTTTGAAACGGTACGGTGCAAACATTTAAGGCTGCTTTAAATGGTTTGTCCTTCTGCTTCCTTGCATCTGTATCCAGTTATTTTTTGATTCTTTGCATGCCTTTCATTATTAAGTTTTCCTTTCCACATTGCAACTTAAATGTCCAGTGACTTGGTTCTGGTTTGTGGTACATGGCAACACTAATCCACTTGAACTAGAGGGTGGTGCAGAGGTGTGTGGGGAGGAGAGAGTCATGCTGCATCTGTTTGATTAGCAGTCAGTTTTATTGCTTGAGGATATTAATTTTTAGATTATGCTACTTTTGCAATCTTGAAACACACTGTTTGAATATGTATTGTGCTCAGTAGCTCTGTTTTTTCTGCCCAGAGTTGACTGAGTTCAAAAGGTTTAAATGGTCAACGTCCTTCAAGTGGAGAGAAGCTCCTCAGTTCTGAGGTCACTGCAGGGAGAAATAAATGCACAGAATGGCCTTTTGCCTTTCTGATGTAGGCCAATTAACAGAGATAATATAAAAGTAAAGGGTTTTCCAAATATATCCAGCACTACTTTTAAGTGGTGATTATTTATACTGTATCGTGAGCTGGGCTGAAAAATGTCTGCTTTATAACGAGACAGCATCAACAGCATTTTGTGGTAACTTAGGCATGACCTGAAGAATATGAAGAAGTAACTGAACTTGATTTAGATAAGCAGAAAAAACCGACCAGAGCTGGGATGCAGGGGTGGTCTTACCATGATGAAGATGAAGAATCTTGATTTCCATTTATAGTATCGTAGGTTTTCTTGACTTGAACCTTCAGCCAGTGATAAAAGTAACGCAGTTTGTTTCTCTTAGGAGGAAAAATTGATAAAGATCTGTTGGTTTGTTTTGTTTTTTTTTTTAAATCAATATGTCTAATTTAAAGGACATATGCAAAATCTTGTTTTTCTGAGCCTGGCTGGATTTGAACACTGGGAAAATGGTTTCCTTGCTCAGTAGTGTAATTATGTGTTGGGTTGGTTTTGTTGGTTTTTTTTTAACCTAGCACATCTTCTGAAAAGCATAGTCTTAGTTCTTACCTGTAATTACTCTGCCAGGTTTTCTTGGTATGTACCCTTTTGGCTGTAACCCTTGCCTGCGTCCAGTTCTAGTGATACAGTTCTAGAGCTAAGCAGTTGAATGCTCCGGGGCTGATCAAGCCTTTTCACTGTGCTGTTTAATTAGGCTTGGTGTATAGGGAGAGATGAATGCAAACTCTCACTTGGTGTTTTAGGCAAGTTCCACATCTTGTTTAAAGACAAAGTAATGTTTGCTTACTTGCAGCCCTATTACAGTTTTCTGGTTCCTGTATTTGATAAACCTCAAGACACTTTAGAGAATTTCATGAGTACCAGAAAACCCTTGATTAGTTACCTCTCTAGCTATGATATAAATGCACTAGAATAATGTGCTTTATCAGCTTCCTGAGAGAAATTGCTCTCCCTCTTTGTGCAATCCAGTGCTAATTTTCTGTGTTCTTTGTGTCTTTCACCTGAAAGACCCTCTTTTATGATCCCAAAATATACAGTAACTGAAAACTTGCAGTTAAAAATGGAAATGGGACTTCCAACTCATGTCTTCTCATTGCTAGCTAGCCTCTCCAGTCCCTTATGAGGTAGGTAATAATTAAATTCTGTTGAGTTCTTCTGCTGTCCCCAGAAGGACTTGATATTCCGTGGCCTTGGGAATTTGTTGTAAAATCACTGAATATGTCGTGCTATTTCTGCAGCTGGTTTTTTTTTGCAGGGAAAAATGCCTGAAAAGCTTCTAGATGCTCTGAAATTATATAGGAAGCTTGCAATCGACAAATCTTAAAAAAAGAGGAAATGGCCATCTCTTCCTGGGCAAATGCATTGCTATCATGCCACCAGTTACTTACTCTTTAAAAGCCATGCTTTCAACTGGCCTGACTTGGAAATCTAGATTAAGTAGGAGCAGAATCTTCCATATGGCTAGAACTGTGGCTTTTAAAATACCTCCCTCTTTTTAAAGAGCCAAACAGCAATTTTTGCAGAACATTGTTATAATTGAACTTCCTCCCTCTTAAATAACAGTGGAAAATTTTGTTCATTTTGGGCAGTTAATTTTGGGCAGTTCAACAGTTAATCACAGAATATACTTAAACTATTTGTAAGAAGTTCCTTTTGGTCTTATGTATTGCTTTTCAGAGCAGTAAGGACTCAAATCTGTCCTTCAAAAGCAAAAAATGTAGTGTAGATTGCATCCACCTATTTATGATAGTAGATGATTCTTATTTTTGTTTCTCTGCAGCCATCAGGCTCTGCTCATATCTTATTTACTTGTGTCTTACTTTCTTCTTGAAACAGAATGACAGATTCTCCCCAGTTAGTTATATGAAGACTGTATGGTGGCTCGTTGATTATTGGTCTCTTTTAGCCGGCTCGTGCTACGCCAACCAGTTTGCATCAAGATCCTCAGCGTTAACAGCTGAGGCTGCAGAGCAGGTTTCAGCCATGCCCCCTGCTTTGGAAGAGGTAGTCCTCTCTCTGGAGGAAACAGGCCTGCTATTTCACAAGTAATTTGTTTTGCATAGGCCATTACCCTAATGGGATTTTTCACACAGTTGGTTTGGATATGCTGGTTTTTGGTGTTGATTACACAATCTGAAAAGTATCCCTTTACTTAAGGCCATGAACCTGGGTGTACTCTCTGGATATTGTCTCCCCTGGAACCTGACTGGGAAGGTCTGCTTTTTGTCCTGTACCTGGTAGTTTTTTAAGGCCGTATGATACGGTAGCTGTGCCTTTTGAGCCACCTTAACAGTTGAGGGAGGTGAAGGAACCTTATGAATGACTCTTTAGCGTCACAGGGAATTTCACATCTGGAAAGACAAGCAACAGGATCAAATTAGTAATGCATACCATTGCCAGTGACTCAAAAGGAAACTGTAGTAATAGTATTGCAGTGTGCGATACTGCCCCCGGGTAGATTCTGCTGCTTAGACAGTTGACTCTGCAAAGACAGCTCAGGTTATTGTTATGATGCAGTGCTTTAACTGTGACACGGGCTGCGCTTTCAGAGTGCCATCTTAGGGAGAAAAATATCTTCTTCAATTTGCTTTCCTCAAACGAATCCAAAGCCCACTAAAAATCAAGCAGCTGTCACCCTGTCCCTGCCTAAACAGTGGTTCTGTAGTGTTTGGGGCACATGGCTACAAAATTTTGATAACAAGGACATTTATCTTTTGTATTTAAGCTTACAGGAAAAAGAAGTGGGGTGTTGCATGATTTTAACATTTTTTTAACATTCTTTAAAAGAACAAAACTCTACGCTTGCTATGCACTAAAGACCACAACGTGCCTAACAAGTTTGTTTGTTTATTTTAAAAAGAAATTCACAGCAATTTTGAGGGTAACTTAGGTGACTCGTGCTGGTTATGCTTTGCATGTTGGGCAAACCGGACTTGCCCCGCAGGTCTTCCAGTGTGGCAGACTGCAGTTCCATAAGGATTCATTCTGGTCCAACTGGTGCTTGCTGCCCCATCATCCCATCTTCTTCCGATAGCTCCGATTGGGCTGGATTGCCCCCCCTTTTTTTTTTCCTCACCAGCACAGATGCTCACGTAATGTTGCAGTGGCTTCCTTTTGCTTCTCGAATATTAAAGCAACTTTCTCAAAATAGGAAAAATAAGAAATATCTTAGATAAAAATAGTAGGGAAAATAACTGAGGCCTTCCCACTTTTCATGTTGGGGTTTTTTTTTGTTTACTTTTCACTACTCTAAGCTTTTAGTTTTATGTTTAAGTAGGTGTCAGTAGCTATATCTGAGTGTTAAGTAGTAATTTGAATCTCCTGGTGTTTGGGTAACTGAAAGCTCAATTTCGTTGTAGCTACTTGTGTGCTTCGTGTTTGACAAGCAGACAAAACAATCTCAAAAAAGTAGCTTAACTTTCCATAATATTTTGTAATTTAGCTAAAGAGTCACATAAAGATAAGTGAAGATCTCTGTCTTCAGATGAAGGTCTCAAGCAGTGAACACAATGGCTTATTCTGGCTAAAATGCATTATTGCCTTAAGTTTGTGGTATTGGCCGCTGGTCCCACTTCTTTGACTGAATCTGATGATCCCAGGTGAATCATATTTTGCTTCTTCCATATTAAGGTTTGAACTTCAAATTTGTGTCTTTGCTGCAGTTTGGCAGCAGTAAGACAGAAAAACCTTGTCAGTTTGTATTTGCGACATGTACTTTGTGACTGTAAAGGCTGCTCCTTTTCATGCCGCAGGATGAAATTGTAGGTTTTGTTGTAGTTGAAAGTATCCACTAAGAAAGAATTCTGTTAACGCTGTGTTTTTCATCCTGGTGTCAGGCTGTAGGTTACAGAATCACAGAATTTAGGTTGGAAGGGACCTCTGGGGATTGTATAGTTGAACCCCTTGCTCAAAGCAAGGTCAGTTAGAGTAGGTTGACCGGATCCATATCCATTCAGGGTTTACATAGCTCCAAGGATGGACACTCCACAACCTCACTGGCCAACCTGTGCCAATTTTTGACCATTCTTAGTAAAAATGAGTTTTTTCTTTTTTTCCTTGCGTTGAAGTAGGATATCCTGTATTTCAATTTGTGCTGGTTCCCTCTCAACCTGTCACTGAATAGTGCAGGAAAGAGTCTGGTTAAATCTTGTTTACTCCCCTCTCTGTACCCCCATCAGGTACTTAAACACGGGTAAGATTCCGCCCCTGGAGCCTTTTCTTCTCCAGGCTGAACAGTCCCAGCTCCCTCAGCCTTTCCTCATACGAAAGATACTGTGATGCCTTCATCATTTTAGTGGTCTTTTGTTGGACTTACACCAGTAAGTCTACGTCTTATATTGTACTGGGGAACCCAGAACTGGACCCAGTGCTCCAGATGTGGCCTCCCCAGTGCTGAGCAGAGGGGAAGGTCCACCTCCCTCCACCTGCTGGCAATGCTTTTCCTAATGCAGCCCAGGACACCATTTGCTGTGCCACGAGGATGCATTTCTGGCTCGTGGTCAGCTTGTCCACCAGAACCTCAGGGCCTTTTCTGCAGACCGACTCCCCAGGCGTAGGACTTGGCACTTCCCCTTGTTGAACTCCATGAGGTTTCTGTTGGCTCATTTCTCCAGCGTGTCCACATCCTTCTGAATGGCAGCACGACCAGATGGTCTATCAGCCACTCCTCTGGCTTGTGTGTTGTCTGCAGACTTGCTGCAAACTTGCAGAGGGTGCATTCTGTTCTGTCATTGAGGCTGTTCATGAGGATATTAAACAGTAATGATCTCAGTATTGATACTGGGATACAATCCTAGTAACTGGCCACCAGCTGGACTTTGTGCTGCTGGAGGTGAAGATTTTCTCTCCTACAGCTTTCCTTCTTAGAGCTTAAGTCCCAGCGTTGACATACTGAATTTCAGACTACCTTCTCCCTTTTTTGTGCTCTAAATGACTTTTCTCCTTTCCTTCCACTTAATTTCTCATTCTTTTCAGATTTATATAAAAAGGAGGATGCAGAGAAGGCAGTTACTGAATGTCTTCTTTGCTTCAGTCTTTACTGCTAAGGCAGGCTCTCAAGAATCCCAGACCCTGGAGGTAAGAGGAAGAAGTGTAGAGAAATGAAGACTTTCCCTTGTTTGTAGAGGATCAGGTTAGAGATCATTTAGGCAAACTCGACACCCACAAATCCTGATGGGATGCAGCTACGAGTTCTGAGGGAGCTAGCAGATGTTATTGTGAAGCCCCTCTCCATCATCTTTGAAAGGTTGTGGAGAACAGGAGAGGTGTCTGAGGACTGGAGGAAAGTCAAGGTCACACCAGTCTTCAAGACTGGCAAGAAGGAGGGCCCAGGAAACTACAGCCTCACCTCCATCCCTGGAAAGGTGATGGAACAGCTTATTCTGGGTGTCATCTCTAAGCATGTAGAGGAAGAGCAGGTTATCAGGAGTTGTTGACATGGATTCACTAAGGGGAAATCACGCTTGAGCAACCTGATAGCCTTCTATGATAGCATGACTGGCTGGGTAGATGAGAGGAGAGCAGTGGATATTGTGTATTTTGACTTCAGGAAGGCTTCTTTTGACACTGTCTCCCATAACATCCTCATAGGTAAGCTTATGCAGCTTACCTATGGGTAAGTTATGGGTTAGATGAGTGGACAGTGAGGTGGATTGAGAACTGGCTGAATGGCAGAGCTCAGAGGGTTGTAATCAGTGGCACAGAGTCCTGTTGGAGGCCTGTAACCAGTGGTGTTACCCAGGGGTCAGTACTGGGTCCAGTCTTATTCCACATATTCATCAACAACCTTGGTGAGGGCACAGAGTGTACCCTCAGCAAATTTGCTGAGGACACAAAACTGGGAGGGGTAGCTGACACACCAGAAGACACTGCTGCCATTCAGGCAGGGCGTTTGGGCTAGGTGATCTCTGAAGGTCCTTTCCAAGCCCTGTGATTCTGTGGGAGGACTGCCTCTAACTCTTTTGAATTTAACTTGAACCCAGGAAGGAACCGTTTCTCCAGCTCCAGATGGGTATTCCATGAAGATACCTGTAATCAGTGTTATGGGTGAAACCACAAGAGTTTGACTCTTGTATTTAAAAAAAAATGGGAAAGTGTTCTGTGGATTTAGTGTATAAAGTCATGTGCTTGAGTGGTGAGAATCCTTTCTCGCTTGTAAAAGATCTTCTTTGTAGAGAAAGAGACAAAAATACAGGCCCCACAGCTTTATCTGACAAAACGAGTCTGTTTATGCAAATGCCGCACCTTTTCTCATTGACTGTGGCGTATCCATCGTTGTGGCTGACCTGAGGTTGAATGAAAGAAAGTGAAAACTGGCTGAAAAAATTTTATGTCTTGGTGGTTCTCGTTCAAATTTTCAATACCCAAATATCTGTCTAGAGAGCAATAAAACATAAGTGGACCAAAATTTCTCAGGACACTTTTTCATACAAGCAAACTTGTGGCCCTGTGGTTGTTGAAGCAGGTTTCTTGCCATGTAAAATCCTGCAGTCTTAGTCAGCTGCAGATCTTGTCTTTGTGCTCTGTGTAACAACTTAGCTGAGAGCCTTCTAGTCAGAACCTCTTTAATGCTTGTCACCGAAATATGTTTCTGTGCTTCTGTCACTTATGGTCTTACAGCTTTTTGGTCATCCACAGAGTGTTTAGAAGCTTTAACCAGCAAAAGGCAAAAATTGATCTTTAGCTTATATACCTATCTTTGGTTTATGGTCATCTTAAAGAAAGTCCTGTAAACTTTGTCTTTTATTTGATAATATTGGAAGTACACATTTTTGAACATAGATTGACCCTGTGTGCTTCCACAATGTATCTAGGAGTGACCAAAATTGGTACTGAATATGAACTGATGGCAGTTAATCTGAAGTATATTTACTGTTAGTTCAGATTGCTCTGTCTTTTTAGGACCTGTTGACTGTGTTTCTAAGTTATCTTTTGTGCATACTTTGAAACTGCTTAGGATTGGTTTTAACTTTCAAGCCTGACTATTTGATTTTCAGTATCCCTTAGTAACCTTTACATGTTGTCGTGATGTTTCATTTCCTAATAGTGTAAAAAAAGTATTCTTTCATGGTGAGAAAAAATTGCGAGACTGCCCCATTGTTTTGCTTCTTCTAGTCTTCAAACAGACTGAATTATTTTTTTTTTCTGGCCACTATACCATCTGTAGTATGTAAGGTATTAGAGCTTTAGGATATTAGTTCATGAATGCATTGAGGTTCCTGTGGGTAGTTAATACTTAATGTATTTTATCTGTCACCAGGGAGGAATGTGCTGTACAGCTCGCTCCTTCTGCGAGTGGTCTGACTCATGAGCTTGAGGTACTTCAAAAGGATTTCAGCACTGCATCCCATTCTTCAGGCTTGAAGTTGCTTTTCTAATAATAGAAGCAGCAAAGCAGACAGTGGAGTCGCTTCT
Organism: Tringa tobata; assembly: GCA_033628505.1. Lineage (NCBI taxonomy): Eukaryota > Metazoa > Chordata > Aves > Charadriiformes > Scolopacidae > Tringa > Tringa tobata. Next base: position 8,870,654 of record JAHREE010000287.1, on the reverse strand, counting down.
CGGCTGGTATGGTTTGTTACCAGTATAGTCATGAAAGCTGACGTCAGTCGCAGTCTTCATGTTTCACAGTCTGCGTTTGCCTGTGTGGCTACGAGCACTGCATCTCCGGTACGGCTCCACGGAGGCCGTAACCACCATACACACCTGGGGTTCCAGTTTGGATGATCACCAATATGAGCTGTGGGGTTCAAGCACTGTTGTGGGAGCAGCGTAAAATAGCTGTTGGAGACCTCCGTAAAATGTGGAGGGTATTGTCCAGTGGAAGATGTGCTTTTGTAAGATTTAAGATGTATTGGAACTATTCCTTAAGTATCTGTAGTGAGCATAGCTTGTGTATCTGACACAATTTGGGAACGTTAAAAGTTTTCTTGTCATATAAACGGCTTGCCTAGCATCACTGCAAAGAGGTGAAGGGCTTGAAATTATATTGCCTGCGCTGAAGCCAGCTGAAGAAGTTCGCTGCACTGAAGGTGAGCTAAGGTTTCGCTTTTATTGATTCTCAGTCACATATGGGTAAAAGGAGCCCTCTCTTCAGCCACAAACATCATCTCTTGTGCCAGTGAATTATAGAACTCAAGCAAACCGTACCCATGAGGTCTTGAACATGCACTCCAGGAAAATTAAGTCAGTCTTCAAAAGTGGTCATCGCTAGGGCCTGTTTCCCAAAGCAGCTGCTATACTTTAGGAAAAACATGGTTCCTTGGGGTGGTTAGAAAAATGAAAGAGCCAGGGCATCTCTGTTGTAATTGTCTCCTGTTTTAACACCTCTTACTGTCAGTTAATTGAAGTAAGTGTGTGGGTTGACTTAGGGCATAGATACTGTGACTGCCGAAGTCCTCTTCTCCACAAAGCACATCTGTCTGTGAACTGCAGAAAGAGAGGGTGGGAGCTGAGAAGGGTGGAACCAAAAGCAAAAGGAAATATGCATCATTTCCTACAAGGAAGTGTAGAGATGTGCAGAACGGTTTGTCAGAGAAAAATGAAGATGGTGACTGGGACATCCTAAACCCAGCCTTGGTTTATTAACATGTGCTGTAGGAACAGCCTCCCTTTATTTACAGGCTTCTCTTCCCCAGCTGCTGCTGCTGCTTCTCTGCTTTCTCTATAACAGGCATTTTTCTTGCTGGAAATAGAAGGAAAAAAATGTCAGTGCAGGTCAGTTTATTAGCCTCATAAAAGTCTGAATCAAGTTAGCTGTAAAAGATGCTTTTTTGGTATCAAAATCTTGTTTGAAACCGTATTTTTACAACCTTAAGATGTGTATATTGCAATAGCATTGAACTTGACAATACTTTTGTTAGTAAGGGTACGTTCTGTAATAGAAAAAGAAAGATAAGACATTAAGTGGAGCTGTGTGTAATGAGATAAGATGTTCTATGCGTGTTCTTTCCCTCCTTTTCTGGGTTGTATTGATGACCTGTATATCTTGTGTGTACTTAGAGAAAATACATGGAGGTTTCCTTGGCGGTATGATTTTTAGAAGGAATGGGTGGGATAGGAAGAGCTATTTTTCTCTTTCCAATAGTATGTGTCTAATTTTATAGGTGTATTTAAATACGTTCTAACCGTAAAATACGCACTTAATAAATGTAAAAAACTAACAGTATGCTGATTTGGTTAGTCAGTTGTTTGTTTTCCTTTTTTTTCACTGTAGGCAACCACTGCACAGAGACAAATGCCTTTAACCTCTTTGTTAAGGGGGGAAAAAACCACCTTTAGCGTGTCTATTTTTTTTTTCTTTAAAGCATTCTAGGGATGCTAAGTAACATTTAACCTCTGGCATCACTTCTGGGATTTCTTAATGCCAGCTATCAAAGAATCCCATCTATAAAGGAGAGACAAATGAGTTTAACAACTGTACATAGCTACTCTAGTTGAAACATGCTTTGATGAGCTGTTTGTGAATAACAGTAAATCAGAGTTGCAACTTGCCAGGTACAAATGCTTGAGCATGAGGAGGAATGTTTAAAACATAGAAACCTGGTTGTCTTGAGTTACAGTCGCTACTGAATAATAACATTTCTTCGTTTGGAAAGCAGGGTGGCTTTTGAGGAAGCAAAGGAGGCTGTCCATTAATAATGCTGTTTATTTGTTACTGAAGGTTTCCAAGCGATTGACAAAAGGTGGTACCATTCAGTTCTAAGTGTTGCCAACCTGCCCACTTCCTGGAACAGGAAGTCTTGAAGTCTTGCCTCATGGATGCAGTGATTACAAGTTATCAGCAAAATTGTGTGTAGATTCAAATCTAAATGGCCAATAAAATGGATATCCAAATCAATCATATGTTTACATATACCATAACTTTCAAATGATTTATCGAGTGGTTTGGGGTTTTTAATAGTTGTGATTAGAAAACTTAAAGCGTTTCCCTGATCCAGCCATAAAACACCAATCTTTTAACGTTTTTTATTTATGGGATTAATATAGTAGCTTTTAGATTTGGATGATGCTAGTGTGAGAATTGCATCTTGTTCTTTTACTGCCCGTTCCCTAATGGCTGTTGAAATTTCTGGCAGGAGGCTTTTTTTTTTTTCCCCTTTTTTTTCCTTTCCAATTCAGTGGAGAAATAAAAAGTTGAAACTCAATACATTTTGAAATAATAACTCCAGGTATTTATTAGAACTTAAGCTGTTAAGATGCCAATAAAATTTATACTGATTCTTACAGCACATACTCTAGTGAAACTATTCACTATAGTGAAGAAGAGACTGTCAAAAATTTCAGAACATTTTTGAAGTTGTAAAATGCAGTATGCAAAATGAAGTCGTTCATATTAATTGCTAAGCAATTGCGCAGAATACTTGACTGCCATTCTTGCCAGGTATATTCAAAGGTATAAAATAAATCTACTGAATTGTTAGTTAGCTGAGTAGTCATTTGCCCGGCCTAATGACATACTGCAATTAAAGTGCTTGAGTATTTATTCATAGCATCGCTTACATGCACACAGTTATGTTAAGGACATGATTACAAAGCAGCCAAGTGTTCTGAGAACTCTCGATAGCTACGTTTAGATGTGTAATAGTTCAGTAAAAAAGTGGTAAGAACCTCTTATTTTCTTCTTTAAGCTCTGCAAGGATTAGCTCATAAAAAGCTCGGTTTGCAGCTCATTGTATGAAATATTTTCTTGATGTTTTAGAGATTTGTATATATCTTGGACTTGTTTTTATAAGAGAGGGATAAATCTGTCTTACAGCACACGCAGTTGCGAGTAAACTTGTCTTCATCCTTTCCTGGAGAAGCCTTTTGCTTACAATACTAAGTCACAAATGAAGTTACTTCTTAGAGCCGAGCCACTGCTATCTCAATCTTGTGGGTAAAGGATGTCATTACTAATCAGGGTTTTCTTGGTACCGAGTTTACTGTGATTTCAAATTACCACGTTAAACTGATTTCCTGCTCTTGTCTTCCATTCCATTACTCCACTATGTTAAACTGCATATGCAGAAATCGTAACTATTGCGAGGTTGTAGACCCAGAACCAGTATATGTGGCCTGGCAATAGAAGGAAGCTGTGGAGGAATGTTTGCTGGTTTTGAGGCCCCTGAGTAACAAATATTTGTCTCTGAACTGTTTTTTGTTTTTTTTTTTTGTCTTTGTTGAAGTGGAACAAAGCTGTTTTCCTGGTTCTGCTGCCTTGCAGCTGAGGTTTGGATTTGAATGTTTCCAACTGCAGTGGAGGAATGTAATAGCACAAGTATTTCTTAAAGCAAAAGTTGCTCCTTTTGAAAATTTCAATGTGGTGAGAAAATTGAAGACAAGCATTTACTCCCTCCACTGATTTTAAAGGGACACCGTGAACTTAAAATCCTAGGTATTTGAGGGCTTTTTTTTTTCTTTAAAAATTTGCGGTAATGGCAGTGGGTTTTCTGCACACTTCTGTGGTTTGCTGTTCTGTTTCCGATCCAGAAATGCTCTGTGAAGGACTTGCACAAACCGATTCTTTTCTCCTTGATAATCAGGTCAATCAATTGACCATAAAGCGTTATTAAGCACAAGAGACAGCCTGATTGCCTGAGGAGAAATGACAGAGGGAAAAGAAACTAGAGGATGTCCAGCTGAATCACTGTGATTTAATAACTTACTACCTGTCAGTTGAGCCACAGAAGTTGAGCTATTAGCCTGGCCAGCTGATAGATAGAATGAATTGAGTAAATCAATTAAAGAATCAAGTCAAACTTTTTTTTTTTTTTTTTTTACATTTGGAATGTGATAGCAGAGCCCACCTTTTTACTTCTTCCCAGCTGGAACTTGTTAGTGCATTTTAAGCTGGTTGTGTGCTTTTACCTTCTATATAGTATTTAACAAGAGCAAGTAAAATGGTCTAGGTAACAGCAGAAGCTTTTTTTCCTGTTTTTCTTTGACTGGGACCTATCTGAAAGTTTCAGTGTCAGACATTAGTCTTCACGTAGTATGCTAAAAATATAGTTTTTTCTAGCAAATTAAGCTTCATAAGTTCTCCTCTTTAGTTGTTTTACAGTTGTGTGTTACTTCTCATGGCTTACGTTTTTCAGTCATGAACTTTATTTTAATCCTTCAGAAAGTTAGATCTGTGAAATGTTTTTGAAGATTAAAAATAGTTTCTTTTTAAACTGCTCTGCAATAGAAATGATTAGTAGCATAAATTGATATGCTCCAGGGAAGTGTCTGTAGTAAAGTAACCCATTTTTTCACGGAGTGATCTAGAAATAAAATAATCGTATTTGGAATAATTAGCTATTTGGGAGAAACCTTATTTTGTAGATGCTTAATGTATTTAGTACTTAGTGTTCATTACTTTTGGAAAGCCACAGGTCAGTAAGACACACTGAAGTAATAATTTCAAAATCCGTATGCAGTTGATTCATTTCCCTTTAAAACAATTCTCCTTTCATCTTAGTTTCTTGCCTCATGGGGTACCGCCATAGGTATATATGTGAAATACTTGGTAAGGAAGGTGCATAGTCAACTAGGACTGCCATGTCCAGTCATCTAACTTCCGTGGAGTCAGACAGGACATCGGAGGGAATTTGCATGTAATCGAGGAGGAAGGTTAAAGGGGATCTTCCAAGTTCATTTTGAGAAAAATAAGAAAGGATCTGTGCTTAGCTTGCCCGCGGAAAGGAAAGGACGTTGAACATTATGGAACAAATAGTCTTCCCCACCTTCGTATCTTTAGACTGATTCTATCTACTTGTGACCAAATGCAGCATCTTATTTTTTTACTTTGTGTTCAAGTCTCAATTCAATTCAATACTAATTTGGGAGCTGTCAGAAAGTAATAGAAGTGGCAGTTTTCAAAGGTGTGATGTTAATTGGATTTCTGCAAGGACAGGGAAGCTATGCATGGATTACTGCTTTGTGTCTTCAGTGTGTAGCCTATTGCTTTTCCATCAGTTAAACCACTGCTTAAAAGACAGAGAGTAGTGAAGTAATTAATTGTCCTGTGATGAGAGTTGTTCACTGCCTGGAGACCTGTTAATAACAGTACTGAAGATTCAGTAGTGGAGGTGAAATATTTCTTTTGATGTCAGAAATGAAAAATAATAGCCAGTAAGAACCACTTAAGATACCGAAGACACACAGAAGAATAATCGTGTGCTACACATACAGGCAATGCATCTTACTCTTCCTTTTGAACTTCATGGGGCTGCTCTGCTTCCCATCCTTTCCCTTCACCCGCATTGCAGTAACCTGCCCTGTCACTGAAGAGGCCCAGACTCTACTCGCTTGTCTCTTTGCTCCAATAACAGCATTAGGCGTGTTCTGGTCTTTAATTTATGACAGACTTTTTCTAGTTTTCCATCCTGTGATCTTCTTTGGGAGACAGTCTTCTCTTTCTCTATTCAGTTACTTCATGATGATGGAACTAGCAATTTTAACTTCTTTTCCTCACCTCAGCATATTTTTGCTAGTCACTGTAAATGTTGGATGATCAACAGCTGTGGCCTCCTCCTGACATCATTCTTGCCACTGGAGCATCTAGTCTCTGGCCCGCAAAACAGTCTCTGATAGTTTCTGTTATCTCAGCAGCACTTTCTTGCCTTATAGCTAACTTGTTTAGATTTGAATTACTGAGGTTGTTTAATGTAGCATTTTAAACCTAATGTTCCAACTACAGACTTTTTGTTTTGCTTTTACTGGAGTGGTTTAATCATAGTGTAGAAATGAAACAAACTTGCTAAGTTTAAAAAAACAACCAAAAAATCATTTTTGACAACGTGATTTTTTTTTTAACCTAATGAGGTGAGACAGTTGAATTTGAAAGCTGGGTCAAAAGCTTATGTAATTTTGAGACCCTAAATATAGAATGGTGTAATGACACAAAAAGATCAATCTCTGTGCATATGTTCTGGTAGAGTATTTTTGTTTTGTTCGTATTCTGCGCATGCAATTTAAAACTAAGCTGGATACCCTCTGCTTGGAAAAATGGTCTTGCTAATATTCCTATCTTACGCTATGTGCCAGTTTAAATTGATATGTAGCATGTAGGTTTCCTTATTATGATTGTCTGGGTGTGCAGTCTTCGGGGATTTTGTTTTGTTGATAGTAAAATTTCCATGTGGTCATTGTAAAATTTACCTTTTTTTTTTTTTTTTTTTTTTTAATAGTAGTGGAATGGGGTGATGATGTTAAAGCGGTATCAGAAGATGAAGCCATGGTGCTGGTGAACCATCAAGCAACGGGTGACGTCTGCACTCTGATGATGTGCCTTCAGGATAAAGGCACGGTAGGCTACAACCGGGGAGTGGGATAGCATCCGTGTGTGCACTCTGCTACCTTGGGTGTGCTCGCATCTCTGCGTGCTACTTTTGTGTGTTGATCCACCAAACAATCTCAAGGCCCTGAATAGGAAGCTTTTTGTTTAGATTTGGTTTAATGTCACAGCCAGTAGCTTGGAGCAGGTTTTAGACCAGAAACGTTGCCTCTGAAGAAGGTCAGATACCAGCTGAGTCAGTGTGCATCCAGTCTAGATTAACGCAGAGGGAAGCAGATCTCCATGCAGATAATCACGTACTTGACTTTTTCACCTTCACCTCATGCCCTTGTGCAACTCATACCAGCTTGGCTCAAGCCAGCACAGATCTTCAGGTGTTATAAATATTGTAAAGCTCCGTTGACTCACCTATGTATACTACTGTATATGTAAATCTAGGCCATATTTATCCTGTTTGACTCCATAGCTAGAAAGTTTCAATCAAGGCAAAGTTTCAGTAAATGTGGAAGATGTTAAAAATGGAGGAAAACATCGAGATGACTGATAATCTTCCCATGGACACTGTTAGGTTTCTGGGTTTTCAGAAAAGTAAAACATCCTTAAAATCACTATTTTTTCCCCCTTAAGTAGTTGCAGTCATTGCTCTTGGAATCTACATGTCCAGAGCCTAGTATGACTTTAAAGTTTTTAGCTAATAAAGAAATAAAACAGTATGAGCTTCAACACATGCTTAAATATAGCATGAGTAGTACAAGTGGCTAAAAATAATGAGAAAGATCAGGATAGTTTATCCTTGATAGAACTTGCTGAATCAGGTGTTTTTAAATAGCATGCTTCATGTTTCCGAACAGAAGAGAATTGTCTTGTCTTTGAGTGACTGTAAAACCACTGGAGGAAAAAAAAACCCGACAAACTTACCTGTCCAAAATAAATCATTATAAAATAGGCAACTATTTAAATGAGACTGTTTTCTTTAAATACAGTTTAAACTTGACATGGAGTCCTTCACAACCTTGATACTCATTTGTTAGTAATAACATAGTAATATCCAGTAATTGTTTTTATTTTGTTTAGGATGGTTAAGCTGCACTAATTCCTAAACACTTTACCACTCGGACAACACTTTTTAGCTCTCAGAGTATTTTGTGAAGGTGAAATGCTCACTTCAGTTTCTCACAGAAGGGCATACATAGAAGTAAAACAGCGTACCAAAGGTGGCCTCTCGGCATGGATGGTGCTGTGGCAGAACTAGGAAGACCTTCCTGCTGTGGCAGTCCAAAATTTTTTTTGCTTGCTTTTGCCAGCTAATGCAGACTAAAACCTGATGTAATCTGCAAGCACTTACCCCTTAATGCTGCTTTATAAAAAATGTTAATTTAAGACATCAGAAGTGTTTAGCTTAATGTTTTTCTGTGTAGTGAGGTAGAATACTGAAACATTCTTGCTACTTGACAGTGCTTTCTGATGGCTGTGTCAGGAGCTGTGACGGTATTTTTTTCTAGTATTTTATAACTTCTTATATACAAATGATAGCATAGCCTGTCTGTTTTAAGCAAATTTCATCTCGCTAATCAGCAAGATAAAATACATGTGTTAAGATGTCTCTCATCTTTCAGATTCGCTTATGTGAATAAGGAAAACATGTTCTCTTATTAGGGAAGTGGATCTTAACTAAAAGTTATAATTTTAATGGAAGGACTGGATTGATACTGTTTGACTAATACATGTTATGATAAAACAAGCCAGACAGAGCAAGGTTTTAGCTGAATCAGAAATGACTTAATTGCACTTTTTATATAGTTCAAGGATGAATGTCTTTGCTTAAAAAAACACTTAAAAAGACACTTAAAAAACACTTAAAAGACACTTCTGAATGTCTTTGCTTAAAACTCCTTGAAATGCAAGAGACTGATCTGATAAGCACCGTTTCCTTCCTGAGGATACTAAATGAGAGAAGCAACACCAGTATCTTGTAGTGTCCTCTGTTCTGTCCTTGTTAACAGAGCAGGATGAATATCCATTAATCTAGTTTGTCTTTGATTGCAAATGAGATAATTGTGTCCTGTTCTTTGAGCACCTCCTTTTTGGTTTTATGTTTTAGAGTATGTATGTATATATTCATTATTTCATACATAAAAATATTTCCTCTTTGTACTTCTTACCATTGCCTGGGCTTACAAGCAGATTTGTAATCACTGAGCTCTGGAGTTTTCCTCTTTGTAGCTCGCTTGCAGGAAACTGCCTGGATGTTTTGTCTGAGGTTATAACTTGTATGTCATGCTGATCTTGGACACAAATCACATCACTCCTTGAAAAGACCGAGGAAGTCCAGGGATGCTAGTTAGAAGCCCTGTGTTACCCAAGACATGGTGAGGTGGACTTTGGAGTGGGAAGAGCAATTATCAGCTTTCAGGATAAACCTACTGTCGTCTAAATAAAAAGACAATAAAGAGTGATATGGGAGGAGAGAAGCACTAGCATCGCTGTGCAAGAGTTCCTCCTCCAGGATTGCCACAGAACATCTAGGGACCGATGTTGAGAAGCAGATTATTAAGCTTGTTTATCTCCTCCAGTAAAATAGGTTATGTTGGTTTAACTTCTGCTTGATATAATAGAACAATAATTGTCAAAATGCCAAAGTAATAGATGAACACTGGCAGTCATATGGGTACTGCTGCAGGCTAGATCATCATCAGTGGAATTTCAGTGGCATTTTTATCCAAGGGTATGGTTCCATACATGGCAGGGGGGTTGGAACTCGATCTTTAACGTCCCTTCCAACTCTAACCATTCTGTGATTCTGTGATTGTATTTAACACAGGCCTGGGGCTAGCTGTATGAGAAACCGTTTCACCAGTGTTAGTCTCAAGTGGGGAGTTATATCTAGGAACTAATTTTTCTTTTATTACTCACAAATACATAGTGTGTCTTTGTTCCCTTGGAGGTGTAGCATCGAGTAAGAAACACCAGTGGCAGATAGAAAAGGATACTAGCATGTCACAGAGAAGAAATGGATGCTTTTTTCCAAAGCAAAACTTTTCATATCTTTGAGAGCTGTCCTTTTCTCCCAGACATGGTTTCCTTTTCCGCTTCCAGTGATGCTAGAGCATCCAGAAATGGGTGCTCTTGCATTATCCAACATCTTCAAATAGAAAGCTTGCTACTATTAAAAAAACACAGAAGTTGAGATGTTCCTAATCTCCTCTTAGGCAAGGATAGCTAGCTTCTAAATGTGACTTTCAGATTTCGCTGGGAGATGAGCTATGCATCTAAGGTAATAAAGTATCTTAAACATTCTTTGGCAGAATTTTTACACACTTTTGCAAGTGTGTAAAAACTTCACTGTGCTGAGCATCCGGCTGCAGTTTTTTAAGGATAAGTAAAAGAAACTGGTTAAGTGACAGTTATGCTTCTCCAAATATATAACTTGGGATTCATTTTAGCTTCTGTGGTTAAAAGGAAAAATAGGTAATCAGAACACTCCAAGAGATAATTAGATTTCTTTGGAAGAAAGACTTACGGATACAGATCACTGTATCAAAGTGTTTTGTTAGAGGTATTATTGAAGGCATGGATGTGGATTCGAGTATTTCTGTTACTGTGCAAGACTCTGGTGTTTGGAGAGAGGCGTAGAGTACAGTTTAGTGGTAGATCTAATCCGCTGGTACCTGAACAATACACTGTGTTTTCTTGAGGAAATCTTTACTTCTTAGACTGCTTTCTTTCAGTCTTTGCCTCAAATTATGTATCTTGGACAACTGAAAGATGCCAAGCAGAAGGTGCCTTTTTAAGGTTCAAAAAATGATCTTCTGACTACCAGAGAAATGTCGTGGTTCTCCATATGCTTTTTTGGTAGTGATAAATGGAAGAGTAATGTGTTACATGAATTTTATGTTTCACTGAACTTGAACCAATATTGGTGTGGCCTTATAACATAGGGAAGAGTGAGAGCATGTGAGAGACCCTGGATTTTATGGTTTTGGAGAGCCAATTCCTACCCCTCTCAAAAATCTCCAGGTAGGAGCTATGGAGGGGAAGGACCTTGTGAGAGAATAAGCTTTTCCCTTATGTTATTTACCTCTTCTGGAGTAATTCTTCTATTTTAAATCTCAAAGGACTAAACAGGTATAGTATCTGCCTTCACTGTCCTGTAAGAAGTGATAGTCAAAGTGAATCTAATGGCTCAACCTCTGTTTTTGCCTTCTCGCTGTGCTTCTTGGCTGGGACAAGGAGCATGACAATTAAATTCTCAGGAATGCATGTGACTGCCCTGCCATGAGAGAAATCAGTAATGGCATGTGGACTGTATATAGGTGTCAGTGAATGCTGCTGTTCAAAGATAGAGCGAGCATGTATGGAGCACGTGCACATCAGAAGCACAACAGCAACGTGATCTCACCCCCAAAATTGCTGAGTCCCCAAAAATATAAGAAAATATTTATTTTTGTGGTAGACATAAAACAGTTGGAAATTTCAAATACAGATCTTTATTGGTTTGTGTACTTTAACAAATGCTGAAAATAGTTTTAATTTGCAGCTGGCTTAGAATTGTGGTGATATCTCAGTAAGAAGCATTACACTACTCTTGTGAAAAGATGGAGTAGAAATTACTCTAGCATATGGCTCATAGTGGAGAACTGCGTAGTATATTACAAAAGGGCAGCTATTTAATCCTGCTGTTGGTGGAGAAGTGTAGCATCTGTGCTGCTTTATGCTTTGGGGCATAGAGGACTTTATTCCTGTATTTGCTAGTTTCATTGCTGTTACGAGGGTGACAAGAATGTGAACAGTATATATATAATTATCTGCACTTGATATTTACTAAACTTTTTTTTTTTTAACTTTTCAGGTTGTCCGTCAGATGATGTGGCTGATGGATCATATTTTTAAGTATACAAACTTTGGCATTGTGTCTCTAATCCACGGAGACTTCTTTATAAGACAGGTAAATGGAAACACATAATAGCGCTTTGATTTATCCTTATATTTGGAACACTGTGGTGTTTTGGGACCCCACTCCCAAACCATCCCATCCTGGATGGTTTGCAGAATGAAATAACTATGTTGTAATATGTATATTTGGGTAGAGCTTTCTTCTGAAACTGCTTTTTTTTTTCCAAGCTTCTTTTATTATTTGCCTAGACACGAATGTTTATGGAACCCAGTTATGATGGGAGCTTTTTATGAGATGTATACAAGCAAAGTACGTGGACAGTCCTTTTTGTCTGTCTGCTTCTGACTGCCCAGTGTTGGTGCCTGTCTTCTTTCCTTAGTAACCTTGAAGCTGTGCAGCAAGTCCAGTTAGGTCACTGTTCTGACTGTCAAAGTTTCAGATAAGGAAAGGCAGGACCATCCCATTTGATGGTGACGTGGTAGTAGACCAGTTTAAGGTGGTGACGGACCTGCATAAATAGTAATTAATTGATTCTTGAAGGTTAATTATTATTTGAGCATCAGGAAAGAATGTGTGTTGAGCCCAGCATCTCAAATGTTGAGGAGTGAAAACCTCAGACTATTTCTTACAATTTGAGGGTTTTGTTGTTTGGTGGCTGTTGATCAAACTGCACTCTAAAAGTAGAACCTTGGAAGTACAACAGAAAGCTTGAACCTGCTGCCAGTTATGTGAACTGTGACAACCAGCATTCACATTTCTTTCCTCTCCTTGTTTTTATTTGTCTGGACTTAAAATGTTTGGGCAGACAGAGAGAATTAATGCATTTTCACTTTACAGAGAAGGAAAACCTAATTTACTCAGAATGAAATAAAGAAATACTTAATCACAGTTATATACAGCTAAAGTGAGATTTCTTGCTAAGACTAGAGGCATGGTTAGAAAACCTCAGGCAAAATTAGATAATAAAATAAAGGTATCTAGAGATAAAACTGTGTACTGTGAAAGTATGGAAAGGAACGGGGTTTGACACTTTGTAAAACGTAAATCTGTTTCAGTAGGTAAAATTCACAAGATACACATTTCAAGGTACATATGGCTGTCAGCTTGTTAATTGTAACTTCTGAATATGGTGTTGCAATTCCAGTTACAAAACCAATTTATTACTGAGCTGCAAACACTAAGGCTTTTCCTCATCTCGGTGAAGTGGCTGAGATATGCAACATTGCAAACAAAGTGATATCATCATGAGTCTAAATATAAACCAATTGAAAATGAAATGTTTCTTGGCTGTTAGTTAGCCTTTGGGTGTAGCAAAAACACTTAGGGTGAGTGAGTAATGATCCTTTGCCTAGCTATAGAAAGGCCCTAGTAATATTTGGATGAACAGATACTTCATTTTTTCCCCTGTAAAAGAATGTAATTTGATCATGGTGCAATACATCCTGTTTGTTAAAAATGTACATTGGCTTCATTTTCATGAGCAGCACCAATTGCAGTTTTAGGAATGCTTCCGAGGTCTACTAGAAGTTGACTAGTGTTCTCTCCTATTGAAAAGTTTATTGGAAACAAGAGAGTGTCAGTTTCTTGCCATTTTGGTGATGCAAAGTGCATGGCATCCTGAAGAATGTCGGCAGTCTGCTGCTACCTGTTTTCTTCCCTCTAAAGGAAAGAAGGCTGAGCGTGTTCCCCGTGGTGGTAAGCCATGGTCTTCAAGAATTGGTTGTAGTAAGGAGCTGCTTCTGTATGACTGACTTCCTCTTCTTTCTGGAGAGTATGTTAATTGCATTTTATCTTACAGGACTATTTATTATTCCACTAGTCACAGCTGCTTTTAAACACCCCAGTAGATTTTTCTGTATCGCAGCAGCATCTTAAACCTCACGGTATTTGCTAAACAGCAATTTCTCTGCCAGTTGTATTCATTAGGTTTGTTTTGATTTTGGAGAGTTTTAATATCTAACGTGTGAAAAGGTTATCATTCACTGCTGTTTTTTTAACTGCTGTGCTATCCTGGAGTCCTGTGGTCTGGAGAGAAAGGACTGTTCTAACTGAGGGACTTTTATGCTGCTCTTTAATTGCATTAATATGAGCAGACAGAGCTTTTTGCTTCCCTTTCATGAGGTAAGTTGGAAGTAATTGCAGTCCTGAGATTTCAAAATCTAGGAGAAACACTTTCACAAAACTTGTATTCAATAAAATATTTTTTTTTTTGTTATCTTCCATTCAACCCCACTCTTCCCTGCCAAAAATCGCCAACAACCAAAGTGTGGAAGGTTTGTAGCAGTTTTGTTGACATTTCAGAGAATTAAAATCACCTCTGCTGAGGGAATCTTAAATTTTGGACCTCTGCGTCTTTAGACCGATGCTGCAAAGTCACTTTGGAGCACTCAAAAATGATAATTGATGTAAATGAATTCCTGTGAAAATTTTGGTCTCTTGCTGTGTGTGGAAGTAGGAAAAGATTGTTGTTGAAGATACTGAAGATATTTCTGCAGTAACTAAGGACAGATGTTACTGTCTTAAAAGAAAAAGTTGTGCTAATACATCAAAGAGGAGAAATGAATGATGAGGGTTTTTTTGTGTTTTTTTTTTTTTTTTCTCCTTGGTCTTTCAGGTTTAATTATCACTTGGCTATATCCTAGCTAATTATCAAACTAGAAGCTGGTGTCATACAGTACCTTGTTGGCTAGAGCATCTTGTTTTTATTGTTGGCTTTCTTTAAGTCCACACAAATAAAATCACTTCCTACTCACCATTTTCCCCTAGAGAAAGGAAACCTGCAAGCATCACAGCACAGTACTTTTTGTTTGTTTGGGTTTTTCCCCTTCTTTCTCAAGCAATAAGTGTTTCCATCAGTGTGCTGATTTCATCTGAGACTAAGCATTTAAACAGCACAGATTTGGGAGAAATCTGTGGTTCTGCTGTGGTAACTGAACTCAAGCTTGGTCTCGAGATCCGATTGTGTCTTTTGGTACCTCTGCTATTCTAATATGGGATGAGGGGAGAGGTGCATGGAAGATATGTACATAAAGCAAAGATACTGTTTGGCTTGCAGATGTTACTGAAGTTACCTCCAAATCATAACTTGACCCCTAGATTGTCTGAGCCAGCAGTGTGCCCAGATGGCCAAGAAGGCCAACAGCAGACCTGGCCTGTATTAGGAATAGCGTGGCCAGCAGGAGTAGAGAAGTCATTGTGCTCTGTACTCGGCACTGGTGAGGCCTCACCTTGAGTACTGTGTTCAGTTCTGGGCCCCTTACTACAGGAAGGACACTGAGCTGCTGGAGCATGTCCAGAGGAGAGCCACCAAGCTGGTGAGGGGTCTAGAGAAGAAGTCATATGAGGAGAGGCTGAGGGAACTGGGCATGTTTAGTTTGGAGAAGAGGAGGCCGAGGGGGGACCTCATTGCCCTCTACAGCTACTTGAAAGGAGGTTGTAGAGAGGTGGGTATTGGCCTGTTCTCTCAAGTGAATAATGACAGAACCAGAAGAAATGGTATGAAGTTGCGGCAGGGGAGGTTTAGATTAGATATTAGGAAGAATTGCACTGGAACAGCCTGCCCAGGGAGGTGGTGGAGTTGCCATCCCTGGAGGTATTTAGGAAACATGTAGATGTGGCACTTCAGGGCATGCTCAATGTCAAGATTGTTGGTTTTTGTCTGTCTGGGGGTGTGTGTGTTGGTTTGTTGTTTTTTGGGGTTTTTTTTGTGGTTGGACTTGATGATCTCAAAGGTCCCTTCCAACCATGAATATTCTGTGAATATTGTCTTTGCCGAATTTGATTTAGCAAATTCAACTTGGGACCCAGTAACAATTAGAGAATTCTGTAAATACATCCTCCTGTTACGTGGAATTTCCATTTACAGTGTGGATGTTGCTCTTGCAGAGAAGTTATCAAATCAGGAGCTTCATTCTCAATTTCAAGGGCTTTTTTTCAGCCTTGCTGTAAAGTGACATTGACTCAGCCATCAGTGGGTACTCTGGGCACTGTGTTTTGTGTTGTCATAGAGGCTTATTTGTGTCTCTGAAAAGAGAGAGAAATCATAGAAATGTAATAATTATGTGTCTTAATGTTACCTCTTTTAAGCATTCATTTTATTTAGGTAATGTTTTATCCTTATAGGGAAGAGCACACCGTGACCAGCAGCTTGTGTTACTCAAGGAGCATCTAGAAAAATATTACAGAAGCCGTAATCGGAAATGGATTGTTTTATTTCCAGAGGGTGGCTTTCTTAGGAAAAGGAGAGAAACAAGCCAGGCATTTGCCAAGAAAAACAATTTGCCATTTCTTAAACATGTCACCCTGCCGAGGCTTGGGGCAACACAAGTAATTCTGAAAACGCTTGTAGCGCCGCAAGAAAATGGAACTCCAGCAGGTGGAGATGCTGTGATAAAAGGTAAAGACCACTTCACTCTTGTGAATAAGAAACAAACTGAATGCCCAAGATCAGAGTTAAGCAAAACATTTTGTGTTTAATTGGTCTCTTTAAATGTCAAATAATGCACCATCATATTTATATAAATGTTTTCATATTTGCTTTTAGTTCCACTAAGTTTATTTTTTATGTTGAGAAACACAAAAAAAGAAAACTTTACTTTTCTACATAGTGTGGCTGCATGAATGTTTGTCTTGGTACACGTGATGGGTAGAGCAGATACTGGAATGAGCACCCAGAGTGGACAAGAAGGTGGGCTGCTCCTTTCAGCACAATTGATGGTTTGCACAGGCTTATGGTTGTATGTAACGATAGTAAAAGTATTTCTGGAATATGCGAACTATGTTCAGATTTTTATTCCTGGCCTTAAAAGTTGCTTTGCATCCAGAACTGTTTACTTCATTCTTCTTCTTGAACTATTTTCTGTTGAGCTCTTCTATTCTCTAGAGACTTTTATGATGACTGTCCCCTTTGTTGCTGGAGTTCACTGTCACTGATGACTAGATTTGAGGGATTGTTTTGGCTGTCTTCTGTTAGAAGAGTTATGAGGGAATAAAAGTATTCCTGGAGCATTATTGTTCTGGGACAGCTGGACTGTAGGGTAGAGTGTAGCTGGGATATAAACACTGCCTGTAGTTATGGGACTCGGGCTTTTAGTCTCTCAATTTTTAAAATTAACTTCTTGGCATGTTCAGAGAGTGGGGTTAGATCTTGCTTAACCTAGTTGTGGATTTCTGTTACTTATTATAGAAACAATGGATTGGGGGTTTGTGGTGGTTTCTTATTGATGGGTGGTGCTGGTATTTTCATAGCCAAATTATAATAATTGTTTAGCAGTTTGAACCAAAGATGCATCCTAATGAAGCCACATATGGAGATGACTTTGGGTTTTTTCTGTGCTGAAGTTCAAATTTCAGGGTTAGCAGGAAGCCTCATACAGAAATTGCTTCCAGATTTTTAGTTTTGAAGTTAATCTTGTCAATGTAGGAAATGAATGGAGATGAAGTTCTTGCAGGAGTGGAGGGAAGATTTTACACGACTGAAAATCAAGCTGTGGAATGCATCAGAATTGCTTCCTTTCAGGTTACAAGCAGAAAAGAAAGGCTGAAAAAAGCCCTTGTTGTATTAGAAGATTTTTAGGTTTAATAGAGAAACAGAATACTCTACTCCTTGTTAAAAGTTACATTGTATTTTAAGGAGAAAAGTTTGGCCTGTTTCTGTTCTATTTATTCCTGTCTCAAAGGCAAAAAGGTATGAAAAGTAAGTAGTTTCCCAAATGTGAATTACAGGCCTTCTAGTTCTGGAAGGGGACCAGAAGCACTTGTCAAATACCAATTTTGTATTTCAATACTCTTAGATTGCTGTCAATTTAGCTGAACATCAAACCTGGCTGTTTTTTTGGTTGGGTTATTCTTTTTTTTGAGCAGTATAATTCAGACTCTGGAGAAATGAGCATTTGACAATAGTTGACCTAACTGACCTATTTTGTTCCTAAAAATAGTAATTGTCTCAGAGGTACAGTGGAACAACATCTGTCCATCCTACTCAAAAGACAGAAGGAAAGATAAATGGGCAAGAATAGGAAAGCAGTGTGTGGGTTTAGGTATCATTCTTTCAGAGTAATGGACATGAAAGCATTCTAAAAGGGATGAAAAAAAGAAGTTAAAGTAAATTTTATATGCTAGGAAAGAGTATATTTGAATCTGAGGTGGTTTAAGTTCTCTCTTCTCTTAAGCTGACAAAAATGTTTCCAGCATGGTAAACGTTCCTTTTCAGAGATGTATGGAAGGTTAATTCTTGATTTATATCTTGTCTAAAAGATTCATCCTCTGATCTGCTGCCTTCCAAATGCTTTTACTGTACTCTTGCCACTTCAGAAAATTTTGAAGAATGTTTGTTCAATTAAATGAAATATAATTTTATAAATTGATATGGTTATATTATAAAGTTAGAAGCCTAAGAAATTAGTGGTTGTCTTCACTTTTTATCTCTCTTATCTTTCCCTTTTTTTAACCACATGAAAAAAACCCTTGCTCAGTGAAATCGAACTTTTCTGTATCCTTTCTGGGTTCCCATCATTGACTCGTGGGTGGCAGAATTAGAGGTAGTATATACAGTAAAGCTTTTGGCAGTATCTTGCACAGAGATTGCATATAAACTTTTTGTATGTTATTACTGTAGTCCTTTGCTTGGGAAGTGCCATATGTGTTGGTAGCATCACGCTTGAACTTCATGGTTCACTGAAAACAGTTTTCCTCTGCACCGCTTCTCCTTGTGCTCTATACCGGCTTGGTTAACAATGCTAATGGTGTCCTGGGTTACCAAATTATTCATCGTACTATAATAAGCTTTCTTCTCCATTATTTATCATATTCTCAATCTTTTTGTTATTGCCAAGCTTTAATGATAATGATAGGGGTTCGCCACCCTCCCCCACCGGATTTTAGTTAAATTGGTTTAAGAGTATCTCCTCATCATCAAAAATTATGTCCCCTTCCTGTTGGGTTTCCTGGGTAGCTGTGTTATGATGAGTCACGATACGCAGTTGTGGTGTTCCTGAGTGCTGACACTTTATTACTACTTTATTTATTTATGAAGATCCTTGTAGCTGTTATACCATTGTAGATTTTATACCATTCTACTTTCTCAACTGGAATGGTGTATAATACTGAGCGAGAGAAGAAAAGATGACAAGAGCAACTGAAATAAAAGATGGTTCATTCTTAATATACTTCTATTCTGCACCCTAGTTTGGTACAAAGCAGGTTGCATACAGTTGTTTTATCATGTCACCCGCTGCTTCCCAGCCACTAGCTTGCTTTTGTGCATTGAATGTCACTGGAGTTACAGCCTTCAAATACTAGCTGAAGAATTGTGCAGTACCTAGATGCTACATCATCTGTCCTTCTTAAGGTCTCTAATCTGCTTTCGGTCATCCCTGGTGGGTTTGCATTGTGAAGCATGAGCTTCAGTAGCTGCCCCAAAATTTCATTAGTTTTAATTATGATATTAGTATTCTTAATATCCAATCCCTTTTTCAGTTTATTTTTGTACTGGTTTTGGATTTCACACAGTTTATTACCTGATTCTTCCTCTGTAAAGTGACAGGAAGAACAAATGTTCCTGAGCTAGATGACCAATGCTATTTAATTATTCTTGTACTTAAACTGATCAGTTCTTTATCGGTTGTTTTTCCAAGGCAAACAGCCTCTATTTTCTTGATTTCCTCCTCCTAACAGTTTTCCAAGCCTTCTTTCCTATTTAAAGTCCCAAGTACTAGCCTTCATTAGGGTGAAATTTAACTTACTGCTGGTAAATACTAAGTTAAATGACTAAAACAGTTGTTGCTTTTGTTGCCTTTTGAAGCACTTGTTTAATTTTAATGAAATTGTACAATTTTATTCCTAAATAAATACAAGGATGGAAAAACATATAGAAAGGGCAGTACTATCACTTAATGGCTGGAGTGCTTTTGAAGCTAGAAAGCAGAGACAATATAGTTAAGTGGTGTCTGTCCCTGAAAAGAATGGTATAAGTTAATTCTGGTGTCTGATGAAAGCTTCCCTCTGGGCAGATGTGCTGTGCCCCCCAAACAGAGCGCTGCTGCCAGCGCCTGCGTTCCAGGAGAAGGCTTTAGCACAGGATAGAAATACAGGCGACATAAAAATACTTGATGCACAGACATCATCCTCCTAACCCTGTAGGGACCGATGTGTGTGTGTGTGAGGGATTGTTTTATGGTTTTGTTTGTTTATTTAATTTTTTCATGGAACACTTAGTCTCTGACATTGTTGCAAGTTCAGTGTTTCTTCAGTGAATAAGAATTGATCTTCTTGTGAGTTTCAGAACTAGTAAAATGTTCTAAGTGCTAAACGGCTGGCAATTCAGAGGAGTTTGGAGAAATTGTTCACTGAAAAGGTGTGTTCCAGAGCTTATTTTTGATCAACCTTGCTCTAGTATGTTGGGGTTTTTTTTTAATTTTACTTTATTTTACTATGCAGCAATTGTTTGTCTGATAAGAGGTTGCTGTGAGCTTGGTTAGAGCCATATTGGAATCTTATCTTGCTGTTTTCGAATGCAGCGCAGTACATTCAGTTCTGATTCTTTTTCTCAGAGAAATTCAATTTTCCCTTCTGCAGAGCTGGACACTGGACTTTTTTTTTTTTAATCAAATTTTTTGATTCACTGTTATATGAGGAATGTTGGAGGGGTTTTTTTCGTCCTGAAAATGGGGCTTCTTGTTTTTGTTCCAGGTGATTTGTTATGGAGAGGTCTTGGGATAATGTTGAAGTTCAGTCTGAGAGCTAATCTTTGGGAAAAGAGTTAATTTTGAGGTCAGTGGTGACCCAAGGACAAGTAGAGGACAATCAGCAAGTTACAAGAACACGTTGCTATGCAGGGGAGGCAACAGTCTCTTTTTGGCTGCATTTAGAGTGATGTAAGTGTTCAGGAAGCCACACCTGAACACTGGTGAATGCTAGTAAATATTTTTCTTTTTCAAGTGGAAGCTGTGGTACTCAGGTTCACGCCTGGCTGTTGCATTCTTTTCCACTCCGGATGTAATCTGGCAGTATCGCACCATCCAGAGCTGGGCTGGAGGCGAGGTTTCCTGCTGAAACCTGTCTTTATAACTTGCTTTTTCTCCATGGTAAACACTGATGGTCTGCTGGCAGGTTTGAAGAGTCCTGCGCGTAGTCAAATCCGGCTTTTAGCATTGGTTGAGAGTAACCCTGGGGAGGACACAGGGGAGGAAGAAAAGCTCCAAACTCCACTAAATTTGTGATTGTAGACAGTCAAGTATCTGCTGTGAGAGCATAGAGGATGACGGAGCACTGAATGTCTTGAAGATGCTGATGGTAAGTTGCTTCATAACTAAATATGAAGCAAGTTACTATCACTGAATCCACAGCTAGAATAAAAACAAGGAAGAAATAGTTATGAAGTGAGTTAGGAGTTTGTTAGGAGACTGTTTGAGTTTTATTTTGATTTTTTTGTCTAGGCCATAAAGCTGCTGTTAGCTGTGGTTGTTCAGTCTTGTCTCAGCACTCATAAGGCAAGTATGTACCATTCATCCTGAGGTACGTTATTGCTACGTGGTTTGGATGCAGCTGTGTAGGACAGATGCCTGCAGGCCTGTTTTGAACATTTACGTACTGTTTAAAAAGAATCAGACTGCTAACATTTTAAGGCAATTTGACAAATCAAAATCCTCCACCTGTGCTGAAAATGGCAAGCAGACCGGCACCACAGAAGGAAATCTAGTCCTCAGAGAGATCAGCTTAAATTTGGCCTTTGCAGCAGTTTCTTCTGTTGAAGTCTCTGGCAGCCAATCTTTCAGCAAGTACTAGAAATGAAGGATGAGGGTGTCTTTTAATGGTAGGTAGAA
The DNA here is from genome assembly GCA_033628505.1 of Tringa tobata. NCBI lineage: Eukaryota > Metazoa > Chordata > Aves > Charadriiformes > Scolopacidae > Tringa > Tringa tobata. The sequence continues at coordinate 8,849,242 of JAHREE010000287.1, read as the reverse complement.
AGTTCAAAAGGGTTTGGCTGTCAGAAATACCTGTGGCTGTGTTGGCCAAGCCAAACTTGGCAAGAGAAGTTCTTGAACAGGTACGTGCAACTCCCTTTTTTTTCCACCTACAAACACCAGACCTGAGATTCACACCATGTTCTATAATGCAGAAATCTATGTTCCGAGTTCCTGCTAGTGTGCCCCCTTTTAAAAATAACAGGGTTTATTCTCATTCAAAGGTCTGCTTAGGCTTGAAAGCAGCATCCTTGAGCATACTGAGGTCCTACCCCTTTGTGTTGTCTGCCCTTGTGTATTTCTTTTTCAGTTCCAGGATCTATTAGAGCTTCATGGCTTCAAAATAAATGTGCTCGTGAGCAGGGCACAACACAGTATAACCCCCCAAAAAGGACTGCAAAATTTATTTCAAAATTAATTTTCTTAAATCCTCAGTGACTTAGGTTTCTATGGCAGTGTGAAATCTTGGATGATTATGTAAGGCTTATTTTAAACCAGAATGTGCAGAAATATGCCTGTGACTCTGATTTGATAGCACATCTTGGTAATTGCACATGGAAGTAACTGCGCTAAGACCTGCTTGCTCTAAAGGAAAGTCTGTGGAAGCTGACATTACCTTCAGAATTTTTAAATTTTTTTCCTAACCTGGGGTTCCTGGTGAGCTGTCGGAGGCAGATTTTTCTCCCCACCCTGTTCTGGAAGGGGCTGGAGGTGAGTTTGGAGCTGGTCTGAGGAATCCATCCAGCAACTCTGCTCCTCAAAAGCAGAAAGTAGGAAATAAGCACTTGGAAAGACTGCAGGAGTCTTCCCATAATGAAGTTTGAACCATTATCCACTGAAAGAACAATTTGAAATACTAGCTAAATATTTAATAAATGATTTTAAAACATTTTACTGTAAATAATAAGATAATGTGCCCATATTCATCTGGCAATTTTTAATTGCAATTAATGATCTCTGTTGCTTACTCCCTTAGACAATTACTTGTCTTTATCTATTCTTACTTTACATCTGGGAAAATAATAAATTGAATGGCTTTGTTCTGAAATCCATTTCTAAATGAATTCTTCTGTGGATTTACTATTAATTTCATATTGGCTTTTCTCTAATACATTGCTACTTTTAAAATGAAGGACTCTGTAGTTACTGCTTTTCTTAAGAGAGACTTGACAAGCACTCTGTCATGATGCTGGCAAGCCTGGAGCCTCTAATGGGACCTCGTGTTCTCGTTTCACGTGTCTGTCAGGGTTTTAAAATACTGTATTTCCAGAAGGTGACACTGGATGTTTCAGCTTGACTTGTGTAGCTTGCACTTGGTGAAGTTCTGGAATAGCACATTGCGTGCTGCTAATAACTCATAACTTAAATATTACGAAATAGTGTCTAGCCTTATTTAGGTAACAAATAATTGTAACGAAGCAGTAAATGCCATTGTTGAATTGACAAATGTTGAATGAAAACACTGGCTGCTTGTTTTACCATAGTTGATAGATATATGTGATATACAGCATTGCTGTAGCTGCCCCCTCACACTTGATTAAATTAAATGCAAATTAAATGAAATGCAGGTGGAAACTCGCAAGTCAGTCTTTGTATGTATGTTATAGTTGGCATTAATAACTGTGGCTTATAGAGTGTGCCTCAGGCTGTTTGTTGCAGCTTTCTTAATGTGTGTGGTAGCTTCTCTGTAAATCTGAGCGGCGATTCTGGGCAAGACCAAACATCTCTCTAGCCCAGCGTCTTGTCCATGACTCCAAGTGGGTATCAGAGGAAGAGTGTGAACACAGCAAACGTGCATCGTACTTCTCCTGCATACTCTCCTGGCTTCTGACTGTTTCCAGTGTGGTAGGTTTCCCAAGCTAGATGGGGGTTTCTGCCTCTTCAGTTAACCCTCCAATAGATTTCTTCCATGTACTTGTCCAGTCTGAATCCAACTCGTGGCGTCCTTGACATCCTTTGGCAAGGGATCCCCCACAGTTTTATTCCCCTTGGCACTGCTTAACCCCAGCTGGCAAGTGAGCACTATGCAGCTGCTCGCTCACTCCCCCCCGGTGGGACTGGGGAGAGAATCAGAAGAGTAAAAGTGAGAAAATTCATGGATTGAGATAAAGACAGTTTAATAACTAAAGCAAAAGCCACATAAGCAAAGCAAAACAAGGAATTCATTCTCTGCTTCTTGGCGACGTGCCCCTTATTCCTGGTTCGTGTTTCAGATCTGCCTCTCTCCCGCTTTGCAAACCTGTGAATTGAAGACATGCCGTAGAGATGTCATGGCTGGGTTGATATCTGACATTGACTATTGCTGGCAGTAATCTATGTTCAGATTTAAATTTGACTCTCCTGAATAATCTTCATAGTAAATATTTTCACCCCCTTTGATCCTTTTTTCAGTTTCTATTTATGCGGAGCAGCATATGAACGTGTACTGGTATCAGACTTTCTGGGACCTTGTGGATGCAATTTCCTCTCCATTGTGAAAACTGATCATCTTCTATTTGTTGCTTTCTTGTCTTTAACACTTGAAGTGGTGTATTTCTTCTTCATCCAGTAACTCAAATTTTTAAGAACCTTTGAGGGATTTTTCTAAAAAATTTCTTTGAAAAATCTACCTACATGGTATGACATAAATCACCTTTATCCACTTGCCCTAACTCAGTAGCAAGGCTAGTTGTCCAAAGGGGTCTGCGTTACTGCTGCTTCATCAGTGGTCTGCAACCGTGGGCTCCTACGAAGGCCCAGTTGTACATGTGCTTAAAGTGCAGACCAAGAAAATTGGATTTTTATTTTTGGAAGTTTTTCTTTTGGTGAATAGGGGAGAAGTACCTAACATTTGGGCCAAAATTTTATGTGACTGTACTCATACCCAGTGAGTGAACTTGTTCTATTCTGTGTACTACAATATGTAAGAACACCAGAAATAACTGTTAAAGTAAAATCTTGGACTACCTGAAGTTTGTAAAGAGTATTTCTGTGCTCCATAATGAAATCTGGATTTGATTTTTGGCTGTCTTATTTCTGCCTTGTATCTCATGAAGTACTATCAAATCAGTGACATGCACTTTCTGATTACTTCTAATATTATGTTTCTTTTTGTTCCTAGAGAGCAAATCCAAAGGCCTCCAGTGGGTGATAGATACAACCATTGCATATCCCAAAGGTGAACCTATAGACATCCAAACTTGGATTCTTGGCTACCGGCAACCGACGGTTACACATGTACATTACAGGTAGGACATAAACCTTCTACTCTTACATTGAATTAAAATATTAGAAAGTAGTGACAAACGAGTAACATCATGTTTCAGAATATGGGAAATCAGTAACAATGTCTCTTTTATGTGTGTCACTTTTTTATGGGCAACTCATATTATCTAAACACAACACAACTTTCTTTTGAAAGGTTCAGTGACTGTTGCATATCTTGGCACATTTAAGTTTCTGACTAATCTCCTGTGACTGATTGTAGTTATCGGGAATATATTTGATGGCTAGGTCATCTTCATCATTTCAATGTGCTGGTAAACCCACCCTGACTCTTTTTTTTTTTAGTAATGGCAACACATTAAAAATCTCTGTGTTATTTAATAACAGGTTTCCTGAGAGATTATTATATATTGTGTTTAGCTTTCTGATGAAGAAATGTTAACTTTTTGACTCAAAGCATGCTCTCAATAGTTCAGCTGAGCAACGCTATGGAAATAGTGGCAAATCTCATTGAGACCAAGGGTAGGTTACTATTAAAATTTTCCTCCTCAGCAGTTCTTTGTCTCAAGACATAAACTAATGAAGACAAAAGTTGCATTTTCCTTTTGATTTGCAGTTAATTGCAAGTCTGAAATCTCCAGAAATATTTTAACACTTTTCCTGTACCAAATAAGTTGGTCACATTTTACCTCCAAATTGTATTATTTTGTCTTGATTCCCATTTGCTGATTTGGGGAGTTTTTTAGACTTTTACAGTAAGCTTTCAGGTATTCTTGTGCGGATCCCCTGGGTGACAGATTAACTGGGAATGACCTTCTCCAGCATCACTGCTGTGTCAGTGTTGTGTGATGCAGAGTCCAGGCTGCTCACTGGAGCTCCTTTCCACAGCCATGTTTAAATCTGTCCCTACTTTTTATAGAAATCTGCCTTCAAGTGTCTCTGAAGGTGAACATACTCACACCCTAATTTATGTAAGATATCTTAATATCTACTCTACTTTATTCAGGTCACCTTAGTACTCTCTCAGATCTCTGGGATAATTGCAGCTTGAATGTATTTAGAATTTTTCTAAAGAGTGTTTCCAAAAATACTTCCTTTAAAAAAGAGAGAAAGTTATCTTAAGTTGGATTAACTTCCTGCTTCTAAATGTGTATATTTAAAACCTATTTTTGAGCGTGAGCATAAAGATGATGTAAGCTTCCTTGCATTGAACTAGAATGTTACCGTTCTTGTAGTACTAAAATTCTAAGAAAAAGTATTAGAAATTGTTTATTTTGGGTGTAGGTTGTTGTTTGCTTCCAGAGGGTTTAAATCACTGGTTTAGACAGGGGCAATCTCTATTATTTTTTTTTTAATTTTTTTTTGTTATTTTTTTTTAAAATAACCTCTAGTTGTTATGGCTGACCCTGTGAAAGCATTTGAGGTATGCCCCAAATGGAAACTAATGCAGCGGCACGTCTCTGAAGGCTGAGAGCTGGATGTAATACCCCTGAAATGAGAGCTGAGTGTCTTGGTTTTAACTGGAGCTTTGGCTAACTTTCCAGTCCTGGTAATTCTTAAATTGGCACATCAGGTTTAGGCACGTGTCCCCTGGGCTGTAAGGGCTTTAGCTGGATGCAGGGTAGCAGTTTTTAAGGGTGCATTTAACAAAGCACTGCTCTGACAGCAGGCGGTAGCAGCGAAGGTGCAGCCCGTCCCTCTGCACGTAAATGCGCAGTGGCTGAAGCACGTTCTGAGCAGGCATCACGTCTGGATCGCTCTTCAGGCAGGTGCTGATGGCCCTGGCCTTCATCAATTTGTCTAATACCATTTTTAACCAGCTTATACTCGGACTTCTACAGTTTCCCGTGACACAACATGTAGCTGTTCTTCAGGGTGGCAGCCAGGACAGCTTCCTTTTTGCTGATGTTAAGTTCTCCACCCGATGCCTTCAGTGGGTGCACCCTGTTTCCCGTGTCCTGCCAGCAGTGGATGAGTCATTCCTCAGTGACACTCTCTGTGATCTGTGGTTTTGTTTTTTTTTTACAGCACTTTTTCAGATCCTGCCTTAGCTGTCCCTGTCCCCCTCCCAGCCCGATGAGTCTTCACCTATTTGGTGTCTCCTTACACAAAAGTCTTTCCCTGATTATCTTTGTTAGTTTTTTCTGTGCCTTTTGTGGCTCTGCTATAGCTAGTTTGTGAGTTGACTGACATCCTGAATTCCCCGCAGTGATTTCAGGATCACTTGCCAGAGTAATAATAGCTAATCTTAGAGGCTGTGGCATGCGTAGCTGCTGGTGCTTTTGCCTTCCCCGGTGTTCATTGCCTTGCATTCACTGGTATTTAATTTCATCTGCAACTATTGTCAGGTCCTTCTGCAACTCTTCTCTTTGACTACCCAGAATAATTCTATACCAAAAAAATCATATTGCTTTTGTGTCCTTTTTTCTAGATTTAGCATATCATCTAGCTATGATATGCTAAGACCTTTTAATGTGTCTGTAATTAGAGCTCTAGTTTGGAATGAATACAGTAAATTTTCACCTTCAGTGTTTTTGACAATAAAATTTATTTTTAGATATTTTTGATTGGCTTTAAAAATATTTTTCTCCTTTATGTAAAGGATATATTTATCTATGGCAGAATTAGCAGCGAGCAACTGAATAGCGTGTGTAGATGAATTTACTCGTGTTGTGTCATCCTTTTCTGTTGCTTATAAAGAAATTTTCCTGTTGGAGTCCCTTCAGGATATCACAGCAACTTAATTTTTTTAATTATTATTTTTTCCCAGATCACCTGACTTTACTCATTAGAGGGATTTTTTTAGCAGAATGCTGTAAATGTGATGTGCACCTGCAGGGTTTTGACAACTTTAAGTCATGTATTAATGATTTAAACATAGTTGCTGGTGCCACTGAAGAAGGTACCTGTGAAGATGGAGTCTGTGCCTGGGAAATTGGGGTTGGCGGACAGGAAAGAGTGGGGAACAACTATTCTCTCACAAGAGAGTTTCAGGTGTTAAATAAAAACCTACAGCTCTACTATCATTTTCTTGAACCTTCTCCAGGATTGGGAATCCGGATAATTGAGGCCCAGTGGGCTGACATCAATTTCTTAGAGCTTATTTTTGAAACTATGGGTATGGTCAGCAGCAAACTGTCTCCCAGGAGCTTTGCCTGTGTGCCTCCTAGGTAGTCGTCTGAAAGTCCAGCGATGCCTCAAGCCTGTTTCTCTGTTAGATCTTAATCAGGAGCAGTTCTGGGAAAACATCAAACCCTTTTATGCCGGTTATGTCAGCCTCCTTCTGCTCATCCCTGGCACTTCTGTTTGGAAATGCAGAGCTACCTCTTAATGTGCTGAAAAGCGTCCTGGGAGGTTTCTGTGCCCTGTTGCTTCCCAAGAGCTGGTCACTCCTCAGGGCGGAGGGTGACAGACCAGAGCTGTGTAGCTGTAAGGCTTGACAAGGAAACCTACTACTTCAAGTTCATCTTCCATGTGGAGACCAAAACACTGCTGTAACAGAGCCACTAGAGTATCTGGAGTTGTCAGCTGGGAATGCCAGCACACATTCTGCAGGTCACAAATTCAACTGGTTCCTCAGTAATTCATAATTTTGATAACAATTGGGTATTAACTACTTTTTGTCCTTGACAGTGTAGGCAAGGATTAAACCAGTGTCTGAGGTTTGAAAAGGCCTGTGCTGTGTTGAGCTCTGAGATGTCCCTTGTAAAGCTGGTGCATTTCTTTAACTCTTTGAAACAAACTCAGTCAGGAAAGGAAAACCCAAAGTAAAGCAGATTTCATCTTCAAAAGATGGAAATGTCAGAAATGTCTTCCAAAGATAGAAAATGTCAGACATGTTTCTATTTTTCTGCATTTGACATAGATGTCCTCTGAAATTTTTCATGAAGTGTGTATCGACTCTATCTGGATTGTTGTTATTCTTCCCTTTTCTTTCATTTAGTGCAATAAAATTTTGCTGTTTGTTTTTAAATTGGAACGTCTTAGGTGATTACATTTGAATTTTAAGAGTAATTTTTAAATAACTCGGGAGACAGGAAGTTCTGCGTGAGTCTGTGTGCTCTAGCGCACTGGCTTCTCTTCTTAACTGAGATATAGCAGGAAAAAAAAAAAAGCCCCTTTGGAAAAAGTAAAGAATAGTTTTGACCAGACGCCATCTTTAGTGTATGAAAGGAGAATTGGGATTTAAACATGCTTTTCCCCTTTCAGAGTAGTCCAGAGTGAGGAATTGATGTATGACAGCAGTGGGGGAAAAAAAATCAACATTTTCTGTGCTGCTTGAAGTGGAGCAGAGGAGACCGTGGAGCCACTTTTGTTCTGGCCGCTCAGTCAGTCCTTTCTGTTGTTCCCTCTGGTCACAACCTGTCTCTTTCTGCCTTACGGTCCTTCAATTCTAGTGGGTTTTTTTCCTCATAGCCTGTCCTTTCACTGCAGGATTATTGCTTTTTCATCCTACTTAGGGAGCGAGAGAGGACTGTGGAGGACACAGCAACCAGCCTTATGTTTTTGGTTTTGGATGCTTTTCTAGCTGATGGAAATAGCAGAGAAGGATCAGTTTAATCCAGTAATCTTTTTGTTTGTTTGTCTGAAGGCTTGATTTTGATGATGGTTTAAAACTTGCTTTCCAAACTTCAATTTTTGGTACAAATGACACATTTTCAGAAGTTCATTGTTAGGCTAAGCTGCAGCCTGATTTTCCTCAGGATGTCAAAAGAGTGTTACCTCAAAAAAGGACAATTACCAAGTTTCAGATTCTTTAAAACATGGTGTAAGAACTTACCCTTCTATCCATCGAGTAATTTTCTGACCCTGACAGACATGTCTCAAAACTCATTGGAAACTGCTGAAAAACTGTTTGTTTTTTTTTTTTCTCTCTGAAACGTAATACTCAAAATACCTAATGAATTTCTTCCAGGTCAAATGGCATTGGGATTTTGGGGGGAAATTTTTGCCCATCTGTTATAGCAGTAAGCACCAAAAGAAAAGGGCTGGAAGGTGCAAGGCATCTCTACCTCTAGAGGCATCACTATGAGACCTGCCTTTTCATGAATCTGTTGGAAAGGTTTATTTCCTCTTCTGAGAATTGTTTAGCTTTATGCTTGGGTCATTTTGTGGTGTGCATTGATCATCAATCCAGATTTACTGCAGTTACACTCAGCAGAAATAAGATGAGTGCTTAGTGACATGGTTTAGTGATGTTGGGTTTTTTTATTAGAGTTAGATTGATGGTTGGACTAGATGATCTCAAAGGTCCCTTCCAACCCGGACAATTCTATGATTCTGTGGTGTCTATGTAGCAAAACCACGTACAGGCTACTGTTCTCAGGTCCCACCATTTCCTCACAGTGAGTTGAGCTTGGGGATTATTTCTTTTCTTCTTAACACCAGTCAGTTTTTTAGTCTTGGTGTTTCTCAGCTGGTCTCCCAAGTTTTTCTAGTAGTTAGATTACCCATGTGCTGCAGCTCTGTTGTCAAAAACCAAGAGTTAAAACGTCAAAAGAACCCTGGGTATGAAGTCTGTTGGACGCTTCGCTTTCCCTCAGTCAAGAATGGCATGGGGTGGGGTTTGTTTTTGGTGTTAGCTCTGGCTGGGGCATGCCCTCGTGTGACCGTATCCCACATTTGCACTGTGTGATGGTGATTGTGGTCACTATCAGAGTGAAGTCAGAGGCAGCCGAAGTCGCCTCCGCCGCAGAGGATAACTGCGTTCGCGCTGCATGGAAGTGCCACGCTGTTTCCAGCTCACTCAGCTCTCTTGGTGCCCTACTGCGGAGGAGTACGATGTCACCTTTCCTTCTCGCACCACTTTTCGTGCTGTGCTGCCATTGAAACGAGCTTTCAACTACTGAGGAAGTTCTTTTTTTTGTGTGTCTACATTAATGCAGATTTATTGAAATAAACGAGACTCCTGGCTATAAATAAGATAGAATACATTGTGGTTGCTGAATGAGTTTTACAGAAATGTCAATGAAGGGCATCCAATTCAGCTATATATTTTAATACGCTTTTTTATGCAAGTAACTTATTTTTGGTCATGCCTGAGATCAACCAACAACGTCCATCATGCTGAGTTTATTTTAAACGTTGTTGAAACAGCAAATAATAGTATGATTTAGAACGAGTAGAGCGTAATAAAGAACTTTTAATTCAGGGTAGGACAGATGCTCATGGCATCTGTATTTAAAGTTAGTACTAAAAGGTGGTATCTATGAACTTTAGAATTTTAATAGAGAATCAAAGGTGGTTTCTTCAATGAAGACCATTTAAAAGAGATTAAATGTTTATGAAAATGTTGCATTTCTGAAAATTATTTGGTTTCTTCAAGGAACGGCCTATCAGTAGGTAAGTTACCACCATTTCTTATGTATGCCGACATGTCTTTGGCAGTTATGTCCCCTTTTTTAAGGGATATAGATACCCATTTTTGTAGTGGTTGAAGAAAGTTGCTGTCCCTCGTCAGCTGCATGGAGTGTCCTGCGGCCATTGTCACCTCACAGCTGCAGGGAGGTAACCTCCAGCTAGAAGATGATGCTTCATTACTGAGACAGCTTTGCAGACTCCCATCGGGCTACGTCTTTACTTCCACCACCTCTTTTAACTTCTCGGACCTGCGGTGGCACTGCTTTTACTGAAGTTTAGCCCCTTGCCCGGTTCCCCTTGGTGACAGCAGAACAGCTCTTTCCGTGATGAAAATTAGAGGAGGTATTTCCGTTCCATTTGAATTTCCTGGTCAAGTCATCTTATCCAGTGCTATTAAATTTCTTGTTTGCCACACCAGGAACAAAGATGCTCTTATTTTCATGCAAGGAGAGCTTAGTTTTGTCCAAAAGCTAGAAAGATTGAAGTGCCCAAGAGAATCTAGAAGCTTCAGATAGCACGTGCTGACCTTGTTCCTTGTCAGGACAGCTCTATGTGGTGATAACACAGTATTTTCCTGAGAAGATCAGCAAACTGTTTGCTTTTAGTGGCGTTAGATGCTGGATACCCCAAAGGTGGGGTAGAGCAAAGATGATGCTTATGCTGTGACCATGTTGACAACTGTTTACATATCCCATTGAAAAGAAGAGACTATTTCCTGCATCTTTGCACACTAGGCCTGGCAGACCCCACAGCTGAGGGTTGGGCACGACGCTGCTCCACTCAGAGCAATGGCTTCCCCCCCTTACTGTTGATGGTCTGTGCAGAATATTTTATAACAGTAGGCTTTCTCAGGTACCTTTCCTGAACCTGATCTCCTTAGAGGGTGTTCCTCTAAACAGAGGTGCCGGCTAGGCCATCTGATGGGCTGAGAATGATGATATTGGCAGGATGATTAGTATAAATACAGGGAGGTTTAGCTTCACCTTGCCTAGTTCAGGAAGGGCATGTCTCCTGCATTTAAGGATTTTTTTTTAAACATCTCATCTCTCATTTAGCTCAGTCATTAATAAGAATGTTCTACTTGCAAAAATAACTCTGGATAATCTAAAAGTATGTTTGAAAATGCTTCCAAGTACACTAGCACTTACTATTGCTAAATTGTGACAGGTGGTATAGCGTTATTGGAAAACCGGTTATTTCCCACTCCGCATTAATGCTCATTCAAACTGGGTGTAAAAGTGGTTGCTGCTTAAACTTTTAGGAAGCGGAATTTATATCCAGAGATTCAAGTACTCTGGTACTGCATTGATTCCTACAAGAGCCTGGACGGATTCAAGCGGGAAAATGTTGAGCTGCGTTCCATCAGCCTCTCACAGTGTTGGTACCACCTAATGCAACTTTGCTGCTCCATTCAAGTGCCAGCTCATAAATCGTTTCTAATGAGCATCTTGTAAGATCTTGTGATAATGTTTTCAGACTAGAGGGTACGTTCTTGGAAAAATACCAGGCTTAACTAGGTTATGGGGCTGTAGAGTTGTTACCCGTTAGGTAACTGAGAAGTGAAGGTGGAGGTGAAGAATATCAGCAGCTTACAATGGAAACTGTATGGAGCCGAGTAATCCTAGACTTCTGTCCTGAGCCCACACACCCGCTCCCCTAGTTCAGAACCATCTTCAAACTTGCGTAAGCAAACATCTGTCCTTTGGAAATACACTGTGAAACACAATATTCTGTTCCTGAGTCCCTTTATCTCTTCGCAGCAGATAGGCAGAAGAGAGTAAAAATAGTGCTTGGCAACTCAGTTGAGTTTGGGGACAGAGAGTAAGCCTTTCTTAGTGTTACATGCTCAACAAAATTGGTCCTTTCTCAGTGGATGTGTTTTTGATTTGCCTCAATGTGGTTTAATTTTAATCTGCTGTACAACGCCTGGGCTTCAAGATAAAATAGTTCTTTATTACCTGTCCTTGTCATTGTTTTCAATACGCAGGCTGAGGACTTGAACTATTTACCAGGCCACCAAATATTTGTCTTTGGCCAAAGACTCTTCTTCAAACTATATTTGGTTTCAAACTACCTCAAACTGAAGTAGCAGCTGCTGATTTCTGGTTACTGAGACTGGCTTCACTACAGCACAGAGAACTCTGCAGGGTGAGAAGGATGGAGGTAGAATTGTTACAAAGGCTACAGAAATATCTGAGTTCATGTTGGTGCCGTAGCTGGAAAATAAAATTGTTCATCTCCTTATATTGAAGTTTCCTCTGCATACCAAAGCTCCATTATTTTTAATTTTGCCATGCGTTACTGCTTTTCTCCTCCACTTACAGCTTATTTTTCCATGGATCAAACTGAAATGAGGCAGTACAAATTAATTGACAACAAAGCAAGCAAAGGTGTTGAAAACAGCAACAGCAAAAAAAAAAAAAAGGCGTTCTTCAGAAGTGTCTTCTTTCTGTAGTCTGACATTCCCGTATCTGTTTAGACATTTCCCACATGATTGTGGTGGTACTTCAAATCCTTTTCAGTATGATCACTCAAGAGTGTGTTTAAAAAGAAATGAAAAATCCACTGATTAAAATAGAAGGATGGTATGGACAACAGGGCAAATGGGAGCTCACCTGAGTAAAGGTCTTACATTTCAGAATGTGAATTTTTCAGGCTGGCCTGATACACAAATCTCGTCTGCAATGGCCTCCCAGTGAAACACGGCAGACGTATACGTTCTCATATATATCAGAAGGCACTTAGGTTCTGGTGAGGAGATTTCACAATTACTGCAAGACTTGAAATTCTATTTAGTAAAAAATCCAGTGAGATATGGTGGGTTATTTGGGGGTTTCTGTATGTATCTCAGTGAATTCTGTCCTGGATATCTGATTTTCTAAGTAGACCTAGTATTCCATGTAGAAGTACCAAAACATTGATAATTCTTCCAGTGGGGTTTTGAAAATACAGCAGCAGTGTATTTGAGCACACTCGCTCACGTGGTCAGTTTTCAGTGTAAAACCTGCCTTAGAAATTTCAGGCATCCTTTGAAAAGCACAGAGGATTTGTTTTTTGGGATACAGAAGAGTTGTTGGTACTTAGTGATGTCATTACGTGGCTTCTGTCTCTTGAAGAACTCTTTCTGAAAAACCGTAAATGAACCTTCTCAGTCTTCTATTTCTTTCTGTTTCAGTGTGTGAACTTCATTGCTTCTTAGTTTGTATTTTTTTAAGGATAGCAATACAGTGTGGTGGTATTCTATTAAAAAAACCCCAAATACTGCAACTTAATAGCTTTTATCAAATGCAGTAGAACAGCATTTGATAGAAGCTAATAATGCTTATGTCTTCTGTGTGCCTCTGGCAGGAAACCTGGCCTATTCCTGTTCTGTGTCCTTAATACCTGTGTGATCTGTGAATCGGAGAGACAACGAACCACACAGTTAGATTTATACCAAAATCTTCTCCTCTGTGTTCTGGGGTGGGCTGAGGCAGAAGGGAAGATTTTTGTTCTTCACGTAGAGAATGCATTTTCTAGGCTGAATTTATGTTTGTTTCTTTGATAGGATTTTTCCAGTGAAAGATGTACCTGCAGAGCCTGAAGCTCTTACACACTGGCTATACCAACGATTCATTGAGAAGGAGGATCTCTTGACACATTTCTATGAAACAGGTAGGATGATGTTTAGCAAAGAGAACAGTCCTTTTCTTACAAGGATCTCAGAATGATTTAAGAACATGTATGCGTTCTCCACATGAATACAGTAATTGTGTTAATACTAAAAGGGATTGAGGCAGGTTATTTTATCTGCTTCGTGTGGCTATTTAGCATGTTCTTCTGGCGCTTGTACCGTTAGAGAAAACTGATCTAAGTCACCTCTGCAGGTCTAATGCAGAACCATAGTCCTCGTCTGCTTCCTGCTAAGCTGAACAGAAAGACGCTGTGTTTGGAAGGATCTGTAAGAATTAGACAGGGCACAGAGTCCTGCTCTGCCCCCCTGCGCTGTCAGTGCTGGCCGCCTTGCTGAGAGGGACTGAGGATCACTTCCATCACAACCTGCTTTCGGTGTTAATGGAGCAAGGAGTCTAAATATATATTCATCACTATAAAAAACCCCAAAATCCAGAGAGGAAAGAATAGTTTTATTTAGACACACAGGAAAGGAAGTTTATCAAACACAGACTGAGTGGGAAGATTTCAGATGAAATAATGCAGCCTGTCTCTGAAGAAAAGCAATCTCTTCATTAGCAATTGGCAGTTGTTCAGGGGGGAAAAATATTCAGTCTCCTGAATGAACCGAGTTTTATATTCCAGAGTGACTATGTTAAACAAAGGCACTACTTCTATTAGCTGATTTATTGTTTTGAGTGCTGAATTTATCAGTGCTGGTGCTTAAAAAGATTAATAGAATTCTTTAACAACCCAGAGTTGTAGTTTGCTTTATGAAATATTGCTATCACTCATCCATCATTGATGGCAAAAGTCAGACCTTGCTGTATAAATTGCATCCAAATGCATATATTGGACTTTATTAGACAAATAAGTATGCGAATCTGTTTAAAACTACAAGTGTAGTTGTAGGAGGTATGAAATTCTTGTTATCGAGACATTATTTCACAAACAACATTAAAATAAATCATAGCCCAAAAAAATCTAACCAGAATTTCAGAGAGTATAATGAATATAATCAGATTTATTCATTGAAATGCGCTTCCAAAATAGGATAATTGGTTATAATTTGGCAATGTAATCAGTATGAATTAATAAGACATGTTTTAAATGTAAATGCTATGACATCGTACCTTATTAGGCATAAATTAGCATAATTTAAAGTTACTGCCATTTATGCCAGTTGAGAACTTGCTTGCATTGCTCTTGTTGGCTTAGGGCAGAAGTGCTGCTACAGATTTCAGAAACCCCCTGGAAAAGTCCTGAGGCCCAATGTGAGGGGAATCCCTGACACCTCCAGAGCTGGCTTTGTGTCGACCTGTTACATTGTCTCAAGTTGGTGTGGTTTTTTAGACTTAGGGCTGTTTCAGCATTTCGATTGTTTAATTCTTTATATGTATTTTTTTTTACATGCACACTGCTTAGGAAGTTGTCTCAGTTCATAAAGCTTACTTCATAAAGGTGGAGTAACATTTAATGCCAAGTGAAGCTTAAAAGTTGGTATTGACAATGTGTCATGGCTTAGGCTGAATTGGCCGATGACAGTGACAGATGCTCTCCCCCCACCTCTTGCTCCGCGGAGGAGAGATAAAGAGACTTAGGAGTTTAGAAGGAACTAAACTACTTTAATGAAACATTAATAATAATTTTAAAAAAAAGGAAATTATGAAATAGATACAATATATACAAAAGTGTATCAAGCTACCAAGATGGCGCCACTGGGGAAGTCCCAGACTGGACTCCATGATGGATGGGAACTGGATTCCAGCTCTGGAGCAAGGAACACATGGATCAGCGTCAAAGGCGGATGAACAGACAAGGTCCTCTTCGGACTTTGGCCGTTGAGGAAAGAGGCTGACCCTTTGATCCCTCAGCTTTTATACTGAGCATGGGGCAGATGGGATGGAATGCCCCATTGGTCAGTTTTGGGTCCCTTGCCCTGTCCGCTCCTCCCTGCAGGCGGGACCCCCCTGCGCTTTTCTGTTTCTGACCCTCAAATATCAAAAGTAGGTGACCTTGGTTGGTAGAGCAATAAGCGTAGCCGCTGCTTGGCATGAAGCATGCACAGTATGTTGTTAATTCCAGAGAAGTTAGAAGCAGCCTCACTAAGAAGTAAAGTTACTGAACAGAAGGTTGGTTCTGTTTGACCTCAAACCAGGACACAATGTCATCGATAGGAATATGGGGTTTTGACATATTTTTCTTTGGGAAGAGGAAGAAACAAAGCCTAAACCTAACCTCTTTCCTTTTTGCTGTCTTCCTAAGTGCTCAGAACTTTACCGGTAAAACCCTGTAATATTAGACTTCTTAAAAATTAAACAAAAACAGTATCTGCCTAAAATTCGAATGTGAAACTGTCCCATTCTTTCTTAAAGAAAAGAAAAATGTGTAAAATTTTACACATTTCATTTATAAAATTAAAAATGTTTACACTTAATATCTGTAGGTCTAAGCAACACGAAGGCTCCTATTTTAGCAGCTAGTGGAAGGCTTGTGTTGGCAAGTTCATGATTTCTCTGAAGTCTTCACCAGTGCTCTTGTACACTGCAGTAACAGAAATGAGATTACGATTAGCAGGACAAAAGCCCTTGGAGACTAATTTTAAAAAAAACTATAAACTAGGAGCTTATCAGTTGGAAATGAGTACTGTGCACCAAAGTCATCGTGTTCCTCATTCACTCTGATCATAAACCAACTGGTGAGATGTAACTAAAAAAGTAGGGAATGTCGTCCTACAGGGCAACAGGGAGAGGGGTTTTCACCAGTGCTATGGAAATACTCTTCGTTATACCAAATTGGAAACCTCACCCTGAAATTCTGTGTATGGGTCCATCATCCCTGTTCAAGAAGTATGAATCGAACCGGGAAGAGGGACGGGTGCTCAAAGGGAAGGAGGAGCCATTTCTGTGAAGGACAACTAAAAGCACTCGACCCGTCTCGGCTGGGAAAGTGAAGGATGCTTTTCTCTGTGAGATACAAGTTGGATTGGGAGAAAGGGAAGAGACCGTTGCTATTGGTACCAAGGAGAAAGGAAAGTTATTGAAACCAAAGGTCGGTGTTGGTACAGAAAATCAAATGGGCCATGGAAGAGCAAATGTAGCGTAGCATGGACAAATAGAAGCTCAGCAGTGAGAATTACTGGGGAATAAATGGTGTGGCAAATCTGCCCATGTGGGAAAATCTGTATCGGTGAGAGGAGGATGAGACTCATCAAGGGTTTTCTTAGGGTCTGTTTTTTTTTTAATTTAAGAGCATTCATACAGGAAGAAAAGCTTTGTCTTAAATGCTTGATTGCAGTTCCTCCAGTGATTGCAAATATGAAGCATAGAGATAAGTTGCTCATGGTATCTAATTGCCCAGATTGTGTGGTTTCTAAGATTTAAAATTGATACTGCTGTATCTTTAGTCTTTGAATCATTCATCTCTTGTTCTTTACTGAGTAGCTGTGACTCCATCGTGCTGCAGCAAGTACATCATCTTCTCTGGCATATTTAGAGATTTTATATCCTCTGTTCAGGATTAACAACAACAAAAGTAGTTCATATCATGTAGGCTTTGTGTATCTTGGTAAAATGTAATGCAAATTAACTAATACGCAAAATATAAATATATGCAAATAATTTGCTATGATCATAAAGCCGGGATGTATTCAGACACATTTAATTTAGTGTTCTAAGTCAGAAAAAAAACAAAACAGGAGGAAATGAATGTTAGTTGTCAGCTGTATGTCCTGCCAGTCTTTCTCATCTAAACAGGTGTTTGAGTACAACCTTTCTGGAAAGCTGCATGGCAGATTGCAGTGCTTCCTTAGTCGGTACAACTGACTGGCCAGTCAGTGTTCAAACATGTGAAAACTGTTTTTAAAAAAAAAGAAGTGTGTGTGTATTTATATTTGCAAGAGGAACCTTGAGAATGTGTGTGTGCGTTGCTTCTTCACAGTACACAAAATCATTATCAAGCAGCTGTGCAGCGTAATATGGAATCCAATCGATTCGATCAAACAGATGTTAATAAAACTTCAAAAGTAACACAGAAAACTTTGTTGACAGTCAAATCTCCCTGCAAAGGTTGAATACAATGAGGATAGCTGCTTTTAAGGAATGCTTCGAAGTTTATGCTTCAAGTTTATATCCAAATGAAATGAAAATTGTTCTTAATAATTAAGACGAGGATTATTTTGGTTTTGTTTTCTTGAAGATAGCTGATAATGGCGGGGAATCTTTTGAAAGTTTAACAGCGTAATACAGAAGTAACCAATTAATTGTATGTTGCACTGTTGCGCACTGGTACAGCGACAGTAGAGAATCGTGCATTAAGAGTATCGTTCCTGCTGCAGAAGCATTAAACGCGTTTTCTTTTCTCTTTTAGGAGCTTTTCCTCCACTGCAGGGTCAAACAAAAGCTACTTCTCGGGAGATGACCCTCAGTAACCTGTGGCTAGTCGGCATACAATCACTTGCATTTTTGTCAGGCGGTATGTGGTACTGCATCTTTCAGTATTTTTATCATTGCCTATTTTAAAAGTGGAACGGGACCTGAGGACACAATGGGAATCCAGGCTCTTGGAAACGAGTATCTTGTTGTATGTGCAAATGTGAATATTCAAGAGTAAAGGAAAATACTGGACGGACTCTTACCTCTCTTTGGGGAAATTTTAAACTCCACTAAAAGTGAAGATCAGTAACATAGTGACCTGATGATGTATTATTTTAAGAATTGTCTGTATTTTTAAAAAAATGTATACTCTCACCCACACTTAAGCAAATTCAGCATTTGGACAAAAGGTGCAATTGTACAACCATCATAGAAGAATGTCTGTGGCAAGAAAGCTCTGTCACCGCAAGTATTTCTTGGCATTGTAGTTAGAGCTCAGAAAATTCAGCAACTTGTCCCTTCAGTAGTCTGTGCAGCGTCGGTGTGGTAGAGATTCCTCATTTGCACAACCCGTACTTTCTTGCAACGTATTGTGCTGGAGTCAAAGATACTCCACAGAGCTGGTGGCGGTATCTTTGCGGCTACGCGAGTCAGCAGTTGTTGTATTAGACACATTGATCCAAAACCAAGACCCAAATAAGATCCAGTGTCAGGTGTGCTTTGTGAGGAGTCGGTCCTCAAAAAAGCATCGCAGCATCATAGTGTGATTAAAAGCCATCCGCGTTCGGTGGATCAGCCCGTCATTGCTGTGGTCTTACCGTCAGCTCTCCGAATTCCATGTGCTGCCAGTGTCTCGTATGATGAGGAAGCTTGGAAAATATAAAGTCACTTGGTTAATTGTCCCTTTGTGTTCAGAATGCATCTCAACGGTCTTTATCGGTTTTCAAAATGCACTCTTAAAGGTAAAAATACAGTGAAGGAAAGACATAAAACTTAGGGAATAGAGGAAAGGTTTATTTGTCCCGCGTGGGGAGCCAGAGCGATTCTAGCTGTTTCTGAAGGTCTGCTGGTGCTGCTGGTGATTTTTAGCCACCTTTGTATTTTGTATAGTGCAGTTCAACCAAGGTGACCTTTGAGTGGTTTATAGAGGCCTTTTTCTCCCCGCTAGTTGCAACAGCGCTAAATATACTTGTGGGAGAGTTTAAATAATTCAATGCCAACCATCTTAATGTTTTGCTAAGGAGTAATAGAAGAAAAACTAGTTTCTTAAAAAAATAGGTGTAATTGCTATCATAAATCTCTAGGAAGACACTACTGCAAAAAAAAAGAAAGTGTGGTAAATACTCTGAATAACCACATGGAGGGCAGTATTAATTAGCTTACCACTGTGCTAAAATCTTACTGGAAGGAGGATTGAGTTGAATTGAAGGGCAAACTGGAACAGCAGACGCTTTCAGAGGTGTCAGGTAGGATATATTTGAAAGGATGCCTATGACGTGCTGTCTTACTTCTGGCAGGTCTAGTTGGCATTGTGTTTATGTGATTATACACAGATTTGAGAGAGCTGTTCCTAAAATAAAACTAATCTCTCTAAATACAGGCAGGGGAGCCAGAACTTCAGCTGTTGGCGTACTGCCTTCTACAGAATAATTTTACTGGGAACAAAGTAACCCCTCGGTAGTTTTGGCTCGGAGTTGGCAATATTGATCCCCTTCTCTCTCCCTCTTTGCTCCGTGACTCCCAGCGGGTGGTGTGCAGGACACAGAACCCAGCCAGCGTTCCCTTTGCATACCAAAATATGAGGCCCTGCCAATTTCCCCGATTTAACAGAAAAGTCCCTAGTCAAATATGCCACCTCTATCCCCCCAAAAGCAGTAGTTTCATCCTAAGGCAGGTCAGTGGGATAGTTGCAAGTTCCCCTGAACGTTTACTTCTGTAAAAGAAGCCCTGTGGGTGGGAGGCAGTGGAGGGTGTTTGCCTACAGCTTCAGGTTTTAGGTAAGATGCTGTTTCGAAGCCCCATCTCTTTACACACCTGAATTGTGGTGTAACGTAAAATCTGTCTAAAAAAAGGTATGCTCTGAAAGGGAGGCAGTCGTGGGAGTTTTTGGTTTTTTTCCTGTTGCTCTTGCTGAAGTACAGCTGATGGAATGAATGTATTTAATGTGCTGTTCTAAAGGAGGGTGTTGGGGCAGCCCAGCGCCGTTACCGTGTGAGGGGTTGTGTCTGCAGCACATGGGCCTACACGGACTCTCTGAGTTGCAAACTGCAGGTGAGAAGCTGCTCGTTTCTGTCCTCCAGGAGGTGGTTTGATCAGAACCACAGAGATGCCTAAAGTACAGCTGGTTTAGTTTGTAGCTAGGACAGGCCAGAGTGGTATAAAAAGGGAAATTTATATAAGCAGATTGCACAGCAGTAACTCACGTCAGGAGGTTGTTCATTATAGACCCTGTGAACTCCCTGTCACAGCATATTGTTTTTTCAAATGCAGTCTTTTTTTTTTTTTTCCAGTGGATTGCTGTCAATAGCCAGTGCTCACACGCTGCCTAAAGAAATTAGTAATGCGCAATAATATTTCAGATAATCATTTAATTTATCTGGTCCTGTTCATATTCAGTTTGTTCCTCCGTAGTTCTTACTATTGCAAGAGATCTGTTTTCAAGCACTGATTGTTGTTTTGGTAGGGTGAGTAAATAGTATTAGGTCTTGGGCTTCTTTCCTGCCTGCACTGGAAAATGTGAAGCGAGCCTGACGCTGCGTCTCCGTACGGCTGAGTTGCTGTAGATGACAGTGGAATGAAACCGTGGTTAACAAACTCCGGAGCACCCTCCCAGCATGAACCTGGATGTTGCTTCATGAAAGAGAATAAATTGGATAAAAGAAGTTTTCCTATGAAGGGAGAAAAAAAAAAAAAAAAACACCATAAAATGTATGCAATATGTAGGAAATTCTGTGCTAAAAATACCGTGCTGGTCAAGACTGTTTGGAGCTCAGCAGGAGAGTTTGTAAAACCTGAATTCCTGTGGGTTGCAGTTCAGTTCTACCTTCTGGCAGTTGGTCGGTGATACAGGTGTAGTGGGTGTTTTGCTGCGCCATCCAGGGGCTTCCTCTTCTGAAGAGTTCAAAATGGGTTTGATTGATGGAAAAGGACGTTAATAAGCCATACAGTTGGTCACAAAATGGTTAATTAATATAACTTTGATATTAGGAGAAATATGATGGAAGAATGTATGAAGTGATACAGAATGAAAAACTTAGGGTAAAAACGTGAACTGAAAGCTGTTGGATGCAGAAGCGAGAACATGGCAATGAAGTGTATTGTGAATAAAGCTGGTTCTCTGCCAGGGTTGCACACCAAACACCTGTATGTTTCTATGTTTAATTGTTCACAAACAAGTTGTTACAATTGGAATGATGCAAGTCCCTAATGGTTTAGCATTTCCTGCTCTTTGAATGCATTACACGAAGAGCGTCTGCCCATTCACAAGGAGCAGTGTTTTCTCCCGTGCCCTTTGGGGAGTGCGCCTTCCTTACAGGTTCTCTCCTATTTTATGTAGGGTTCTAGCAAGCTTTTCAACAACGATGTCTCTTGCAGGAGGGATTTATTGGTCTTTTTTTAAGTTGCTCTCATCAGATTTTGAAAAGCAAGATTTCAAGTTACCATGCTCACTGGAAAAGCAGAAGCTTCCTTCTCCCTCCTCCACCCCTAGCATCAAAAATAAGCTGCGTCTTCTTATTGCAGTAAAAATGCGATGATCACTGTGGTACTCTTCACTATTCACTTGTTTTGCAAATGATGTAACTTTTTTTTGTCTGACACTGCCATAAAGTGCTGTTAACTTTTTTCACCTTGTTTGTACAAGATAATACAGATACCGATCACTGTGTGTGACAGGATTCAACTGCTCCACTTTGCCTTGACATAAAATTCTGGGACCAAAGGTACTTAAATCTGGGATTTCCAAAACCTGAGACCAGGGTTGGGTGCATTCTCTTGATAGCCGGAGATTTTGTGGTGATCTGATCACACAAAATTATTACACAGCTGGGGGACTGTATTGTTTGGAAATAATGGAGCCATATGAAATAAAAGGTTATTTTGAAAAATTGCATATTTGATAGTTTTTACACTTTTTTTTTTTTTAAAAAGGAACAATTGGAAGAGCATAATTGAAAGCGTACTCTGGTTTAAATGTCTGCATACATTATGAACACTTCTGAGCAGCTTTATTTTTTCTAGAAAAACTGTAGACTACCTGGCTGTGATACAAATGAAGTCTTTAAAAGGATTCTATGCATTTTAAAGTTAAACCTTTTATTTTACCATTGGATAATGAAACAATTATACAGTGAACAACTGTCCTATTAAAGTGAGTGAGTTCCTTAAAATTACTTTACAATGGTGTTCATTTTGTATGATAAAAATTACTTTTCTTGATACCGGTTATTTTCATCTCCAATTTTCTCCTTCTCTCCTGTGTTACCTGCATTTTTGTTTTGTATGATAAAATGGGTGCAGAAGGCTATAGTGACTCTCAATGATTTTGCAAAGGGCTGGTCGTGTTTGGAGTTATTTTACTGAATTTATTTCATTGGATTTTTTTTGTCAAATCTTTCCAGCAGCCAAGATGTCTTTCAGAAATGTAGACGGATACCAGAAGCAGCATTTCTCTGCAGAGATTATTAGGTGTCTTTTCCCATTATTTTTTTTTTGTGTGTGGCAAAAATAAAGTTGATTTTTTTTCAAGATTATTTCATGTGCTTCTAATCCTTAATAGATGAGATTATTTTCTTTGATGGTTGTATTTATTGTGCTTATATCTAATAGATACACAATCTCTATTGTGCTCACCATGAGCACACCAACTAGTAAAACGGCAGTTGGGTTCACTGTACAGCTGCAGTGTGAATTTGCCATAGATAACGTTGCTTATGAGAGCTCTCGTCAGGAAGGACGTGGAGACAACTGTTTCTGTGCCAGAAGCGGTAGGGGGAGGCGTGGGGCAGTGGGGAGGAGGGGGATGGCAGCTTCTGCAGCCCCTGCTCGCCCGGGCTGTGGCGTTTCTCCGCAGGTCACTGCGCAGCAGTGATTCCCCTGGAAGTTTCTGGCAGTTGAGGGCACACCATGAGCAGAACCTTGGCCCCCTTTGACCCTGGGCTGCCACCATCCTGCAAAGATGTGAATCCAACCTTCTCGTGAGCAAGGCTCTAATCATTTTGTAGATATGTGTATTTTTTTAACAGAATGGTCTGTTTTTTAAACCACTCCAGTCTGGGCAAAGCAATACCAAGTGGAACAGCGGCCGTTTGTTCTCTGGCCCTGGCCTCCTGCTCAGCTCCTGGCCACCTTTGGGGTTTACCACTGGGGCCTCGTGCTGCGACCTGCAGCACAGGAAGAAGGAACTCCTTGGAGCATCTCGCACAGTTTCCAAAACAGCGCCGTGGTTGTAGTTACATCTACCTCTTTGTTTCCCTTCTGGGTTTTGCCTTGTTTTTCCGTGTGGTGTTTTTCTGTGAGAGGTGAGGGGTGGGGAATCAGGGAGGGAAAAAGTGGGAGGGAAAACTTGAAATCTGAATACAAGGCACTGGTGGGGGATCCAGTGCTTACCAGCCGTGTTGTCATACTGAAAAAGCCATTGTTTTTAATTCCTGCCTAGTGTGAAATGTTTGTTGTAAAAAATCCTTCCTGCTGGAAAGAAAAATGTATTTTTAAAAAGAAAAAAAAAAAAAACCCAAAAAACAACCCTCTTTTGGCTTTGAGAATGTCAGCTGTATGAGTTGTGACCATATCATGACATGCTGATCAGATATAAATAAATTTTTATCTCTCAGGACTCTCTATCTTGTATTTTTACTCTTGTAACTGTCTCAGGTTTTCTGAAAGGATGCTCCGCATTTTTAAATATTGCTCAGTTCAGCTGAGGCAGCAAATAAGAAAAGGTAAGTGAATGTCATGTGCATGCTCCTGTTTACAAAGAGATATCTCTTGTTGATTTTTTACTTTTATTTAAAAAAAAAAAAAAGTTCTCTGTGAAATGTAGTGTCAGGGCTTGCAGCCTGCAAATCACTTAGTAAAGCATGTGTTTGACAATAAGCATCATAACAGAGGCAAATGGAAGGGCATCTAGGCATAAGGAAGAGATGAAGAGTCTATGAGGAAGAGAAATTAACCCAGAAGACAGTGACATTGAAAAAAACTGAGAGACTTTGAATCCTTTGAGCAGGGACTTGAAAAGGAGAAGCCCAGACCCGGTAGGCAGGGGCTGCCCCTCTGCACCCCCATCTTGAGGTGGTTACGCATCCTTCTGAGAAAGAAAGAAAACTCCCTCCACTGGACGAGACAGTAATTTTTCTGCAGTGAAAATGGCAAACATAAAATCTGTAGAACAGAATTGATAGCTTGGGAGGGCTTTTCCCACTGCTTTGACTAAACCCTCCCTCGCAGCTGGTAAAAGCAGCAGAACATTTTATGTGCAGTGCTCTGCTCTGTGACACTACAGTTTATGGGGTGTACGCTTGACCAGCACAATTTTAAGAGCCTTCGGAGCTGAATCTCATACGCTAAAATTAGGGTGGGTTCCTTTTTCTGGGAAGTTTCTTAGTCAAAAACTGATGACAAAAATAAGTATAAATACTCTTTTAACAGACCAGTAGAGTCTTAAAACTAAGTTCTCTTAATTGCCCACAGGCCTGGAGTAATATTTGCTGAAACAATGGTGATTAACCAGTGCTGGATTAATTTCTGGCAAATAAATTTTCTCCCACTTCTGTTTATTCTGTTAAGTATTGATTCCTTTGTCGCTTAAAGTTGTAGTTGGTGGGGTTTGTTGCCGCAGCCATTGCCCCGAGATAATACTAATGAGGTGTGGTGTGTGTTTTATGTCTGCACTCTAAGGTTCAGAAGAGCAGTATGTTTTACAGCCAGAAACTTGCTAAGCAGCCAGAAGAACGTGCACGGGAGGACAGTCTGCAGAGGTTGCCTCTAACACCTGCTGCCCTGTGGCCCTTACACAAGTCTCTTGGTTGTGCCGAGGGAAGGATCTAGATCAAGATTAATTTTTAGCACCAGTCATTGCATAAACCTTACACAAACCCACACAAAATGAAGCCGTACCAACCCAGCCCCTAAGAATCCCAGACAGAACGAGTTAAAGGTACAAGGGTAATCTGGAAGAACTTCTTTTAGTGGAAGAATGAAGTCTAGTCTGCTTAGTTTATCTAAGGGTAAGTAAAACACAATTCTATTATGCACAAGCACTTGGCAGGTACCACCAGTTGCGGACTCCAATATGAAGGAAAAGGTTTAAGGTGCAGCAGCTCAGCACAGAAGGTGGCTGAGTTCAGAATGAGGAGCAGGGGAAAGCCCCCGCTTGGGTATGTGTTTGGTTCTCCGTCCCTTGAGTCTTGAAATCAAAGCTGTTGTCTTAAATATTTTATTTCAGAGCTGAAATAGAAGAAGGTAGTGTTTAGCCTAATTACAGCGGAGGGTTGTGACCTGCATTATGCAGGTAACTAGACTGGATAATTGTCGTGATGTTTTTTGGCCTGAAATTCTGTGAAGCTTATAATTGTATTAACAGCTAGATGGCCAGTTCTTTTATTAGGCTTTTAACTTCTCAACACAAGGTTTACTGTTTTCTGCTCCAGGCTTGTGAAGACCCTGATTCTGCAAGAAATAGCCCCAAATACAATACTGATTTTTCAGACTACTTGGTAATTTTCATATTTGGAGTAACTAGTAAAATGCCTCCCTTCGTTATGTGAACACAAATGATGGGAGCTGCACAGAGGATCCGGCCCCAGATACGTCTGAGCCATTATCCTCATACCCAGAACAGCCGGGACAACTGCCTCGGGGAAAATTGTAAGGATCCCTGGAGTGGACAAGCATTGAATAACCTTGCTATATATAGGAATTTTCTTGCTAACCCTCCTATTAGAAGCTGGCTTCTGTCCTGGCCCACTGAGATATATATCCCTATTTTGTTTTCCATTTCATTTGCCTCCTCAGTGTCAGTTTTGCTTTGTTGTCCTGATAAAGTTTTGAGTTTGGGGAGGTTCATGAGTCCTGCAGGCCCCTTATAAGCTCTTTCAAAATTCCCCTTTGTTTCAGAAAAAGCTTAATTAGTTATAAATGTTCTGTCTTTGAATTGGTTGTTCCTTCCCTCTTGTGTTGTGAGAGATTTAAACAAAACAAAAAAAGTCTCTGATGTAGTTTTCTTCTCTACCCTTCCTAGTTTTATATACCTCTGCCTGTCTAACATAACTGAGGACTTCTCTGAACTATTTAAATGTCTGTTGTCTTTCTGGTAGATCCATCACCTGCATAGTTAAGCTCCCTCTGCTTTTTATTATAACATTTCAGAGAATTGATTGTCCTATCAGTATAACTTTTTAAAATACTTGTTTAAATACAGCTTGATGGTGAGAGGATTAGATTTATTAATGGATTTACCATTAGTGATTTCCTGACTCCAGTGAAACATACATAAATCACAAAGTAAATACGTTAGCAGCTACAGCAAAAAATCTACTGCCAGAAGACAAATAAAAAGATAAAGCTGTTCCATAAGGTAACGTGAGCAAACAGGGAATTTACTTCCTTCATCCTAGCCTGCCTGTCTTAAAAAAAACAAAATGAAAACCCACTCAAATGAAGTTACGTTTAATAAGTTTTAATAAGCTGGTTTCTCCCTGAAATCTTTGAGACCCAAGGAGTTGTTTGTAGCAACAACATGCTGCTCCCTGAACCAGAGCCACCGCTTGAGAGCTCTTGGGGGAACAGCTCTGTGTCCCTAAAGGATCTGGGAAAAGGTGGCCTATGATTTTCATTTGTGGCCCTTCAATTTATTACGTGAAAATAAATCCAAAATATTAATTTAAGCCAAAGGACGAGTATGTGGAAAAAACTACGTATTACTATGCAGAAAGCTCTTGACCTTTATATTCTGGTTTGCCCGTACTCTCTCCAGCACTTTGTTGTGTAAGGAGGTATTCTATATGCTGTTGTACGGTAACGCAGGCAGCACAGCAAACCCGAGTGTATTAAGGGTAGATATCACAAGGTCAGAAGTGCCAATTGCACTAATTAGTGCCATCCTGACTAAGAACAGTTACATGACTTTATTTTTAATGAGCACAAGGATTATGGGCATTTAGCTAGAACAATAATCTATTTTTATCTCGTATTTTGTAAGCTCAGAAGATGAGTCAGGAGTAAGCTGCACAGTAAGGAAGGCCAGAGCCACGGCCGAGTGACCAAAGCTGCAGGAACAGAAAGTTCCCTCTTCGCAGCGCTGCGTGGAAGGCTCCGGGGTATGGCAATAACCCTTGCTTCATATGGAAAGCGTGTGTTACGGTGACAAGGTAACGCACCAGTGTGGCACCCGCATAGGAAATGTAGTATGACGGGATTTGTTTTTAATACTTTGATGTTTGCAAGTCAGGAGGGAAAGAAAATACATTTTGCTAACAATTAATTATACTTATTTCTTCTAATTGCTGCATCATCTGCTATTGAAGGTTAAAAAAACTAAAACTGTTAAACGGGAAAAAAAACACAACAAAAAAGGAGCTGTATAAAAATGCAGCTTTTCAACTGATGCATCTTCCTCTATGCCGTAATCTGGCTCATTGTTTTAACTTTCTCAGGGATTCTTTAAAGACAGTTGATGGTTACGAGGAATAAGAGATGCCCAGGCTGTAAGGTGGGCAATGACGTTGTCGTTATTGTGTATGGCAGTGGATCAGAGAATGCCCCGAGGCAGCACCACGGAGCAGTTCCATGGGCTACAGGCTGTCCTGGTCCGACAGCAAACCAGAACCAAGGGAAACACCAGGGCTCCTGTGCCTGAACCTGACAACTGAATGGGTTGTGTTACAACTGAGAGTCCATTCCTGGCTCTTTGTAATGTGTCCTGTCATGCTTGGGGTTGGATTGATTTTTTTTAATTATGATTCCTATAAAAATAATTTTAAAATAATTACTCACTAATTTAAAGCATTGTGCTTTTGTGAAAGGACTAAATGTTGTTAATCCAAAGTGCTTTATTAACAGCTATATCTTCCAGAATCAGGACACAAGATAGCACTTAAACTTTTTTCCTAGAAAGACCACAGTATTTCAATTAAAGAAAGGAAAAAAAGAAAAAAACCTCACCCCACATTTTTTTGAAATGGGAGCCTATGTTCTTGCGTCACTGCTGTGAAGGTATGTCTCAAAGCTGAAGTTGGCTGTCAGTTATTCCAGACCTGTTACTGTGATGACTGTTGCTTAAAACTAATTTAATGAGCAAGCAATAAGGTGCATGCAGGAGCCTTGGATATGTGTTTCCATAAGGCGTAGGAGTTGACTTACACATTTATGCAAAATGTATGTTCTATGTATGGAAAGGCTCCACACTGAGATTTGTTTACTCTCTTCCCTGCTTTGTGCACTGACTGCTAGTAATTAAATCAAGCATTGAAGATGGCATCTCCTTTTTTCCAAGAAGACATTTGCATTTCTGAAAAGCTGGAGGCAGGCAAAATCCAGTCAGTGGGAAAGTGTTGTGACTTAACTCCAGCCTGCAAGTAGGACCACGCAGCTGCTCGCTCACTTCTCCCCCCTCCCCAGTGGGATGGAGAGAACTGGAAAAATAAGAAAAACTCATGGGTTGAGATAAAGACAGTTTAGTAGGTAAAGCAAAAGCTGCACACACAAGCAAAGTAAAACAAGGAATCCGTTCCCTGCTTCCCATGGGCAGGCAGGTGCTCAGCCACCTCCAAGAAAGCAGGGCTCCATCGAGCGTAATGATGACTTGGGAAGACAAACGCCATCATTCCAACTGTCCAACCCCCTCTTCCTTCTTCTTCCCCCAGCCTTATATGCTGAGCATGATGTCATATAGCATTGAATATCCCTTTGATCAGTTGGGGTCAGCTGTCCTGGCTGTGTCCCCTCCCAGCTTCTTGTGCCCCTCTCTTCAATACGTGATTCTAAAAACCGGAGCACTCTGGTAGGTCCCTGTGTTCCAGTACATTTTTCCAGGGGGTTGAAAATATAATGAAGTGCACGCTCGTTATGCTGGATGAGCTGGTTGAATCATTTGCAATACAAGCATTGGTGTGGACAAAATATTTTCTGGTAATTAATCTTAGCTGGGAAAGTAGGGTGAATCCTGGTATCCTATAGAGATTTAAAATATAAGTTGATAATTTAGTCTTTTTTAGATGTTACCTTTTCAGATAGGACATAGACCAGGCGTTCTCCATATCAGAATGTGGCATTGATGTCAGCAAAAGTTAAACTGGGTCTGATTTGAATTGTGCTACTCTTTTCTCAGTCAAGCAAATACCCATGGTACTAAAAACTGGACGATTTAGCATTTGGATTGTTATTTCATACCCAGCATCCTGTTTTAGGTTGAATACAAGAAGTTTAAGAGCACATGGAGAAACTAAACTTTATCAGGAAGGATAAAATGATGGTTTAAGCTGTGCACAAGGGCTGCTTGCTGGCTAGTGTTTGTTCTTTGTACTCCAAACGAAGAGGTGTCACAAACATAATTGCACAGGCCGCTCTGTGGGAGAGTCTTGACTTTTGGCAAAGTCCATGCTTCTTTTAAGATGATACTTGTCTCTGCTACACACTTCCCAAATGTAAAATCCTTCTACAAATAATCTGCCACAGCCAGAAAGAAACCTGCTGTTTCTATCTCATTTTCCTTTGAAGATTGGAGAACATTTCTAAAAGATGCAGCTGCACCTGGGTTGCTCAGCACTGTGCTATCTGAATAGTGCAGAACAACAGGGTTACCCCTCCTGCTGCAGGTCTGCAGAGGCTCCTTCAGGACACTGAGTATCTTTCTTCCAACTTGCATCATCAGTGGAAGTTTCCTGTGCTGATGTTAGAGTCCTTCATCCCCATCCCCAAGGAGATGGAGAAATAACAGGATTATTACATCTGTGCTGAGATTTTTGAACTGGACATGCTTGTTATTTTAAAAGATCTTTCAAACTAGTTGCTGTCATTAGTTTTTGCTGGTGATGTAGCAGGTTACTAATTATGTTACATTCACCTGATCTGTAGTAGATACTACGTATTTGCTAAACTGACTATCAACCACGTTTACCAGGAGGTCTGGGCTTCTGTGGCGTTGGCTTAGCATCCCTACCACTTGCTGTGCTGGCCCAAGTAGGAATTTCTCAGCCCAATAGTCGTGGGATCTTGAGCTCGTGCTTAAGCAGTGACTGAGAGATTTTACAGTCACTGTTTCAGCTAAATGGCCAACGAGAAGCTGCTCTCTTATTAGCCTGGCTTTCTACCTGCCCACGTGCTGTCCCAGAGCTGGGGAAGAACTCTGCTGATGACATCCTCTCTGGATTTTTAGCTAGGTAATGGCTCTTACTTAAGCCTTATGTGAGAAGAAAGCTTACTTGCTTATCTCGGGACTGCATTATAAAACACAGAAAGTAAAGAAGTGGGTAGTACTATTCAGCCATGTCACATACCTACAAGAAAGCCTTAGAAGGATATGTAGAGATTGCAATTTGCTTTAACATTTGCATGAAAAAGAAAAGGCAGTAAGTGCACATGTGGCAAAATTAAAAAGAAGAGTGGCATTTGCAGCTACTTAGTTTAAAGTGATAAGTAAACATGATGTGAGGGATGCATTACATTTTTGCACTGTGCTGGGAAGTCTTTTCTTCCAGCTTTATAAAACACTAATTTTTATGTTTTTATTTTAAGTCAGTAGGAATCTAGGACTAGCATTATTTATATATAGAACAAATGTTAGGGCTAGCAAATGCGTTGAGGTTTAATTCCTGGTTTATGGCTTTATTCCGGGTGTAATGGCTTTTTTTCCAACAGAAGATGTGTCAGGGAAGGAGTAAATGAAGTAAATGCCCGAGGCTGAAGTTGGGACATGTGGTTGGCTAACTTGGGTGAGATGCCCCGTGGAAGAGTACTGCTCAAACACGATTGGTCTCAGCGCCGATTCAAATACGATCTCTCAAACCAAGTCAAGTCTATGTCACTGGGTAGTGTTTAAATGTGTTTACAAACAGTTCCTAGTATGTGCAAGCAGCGAAGAGCAGCCTCTGAAGCTGCCTGTTCATAGCAGTGCCTTTCCTATCTGCAGTACTGGCTTGCCCCAGCTTTCCCACTGGATGGGAGCACTAAGGTCTTAATTTATGGTCCTTATCTGATGTTTCTGTGGCAGGTGGTGAGCTCACTACTGCACCTTTCAGTTTTTCTGCTGGTGGTGACCGCTACACTCAAAAGTTGTTGATGGGCGGTGCCTTCAGATGCTACATTCAGAGCGTGGCATATTGACTTGAATGGGCGCTGACTTCAGTTTGTATTAGCACACCTGCTGAGGCAGCAATGGGCTGACTAATAATCCTTCTCACTGCACTGGTCCAAGAGGTTACCCAGCTAGAGGACAGCAGCTTTCTCCACTGTCCTAATTAAATCCAGGTGAGTTCATGAAACAACACCTTGATGCAATGGTTTAAGCACTTTTTCACCTAACTCACCTCCGGTCTTGGCAACATGATGCTACAAGTGCCAATAGTCTTGTTTGTACCAGTGCTCCCATTGCCACCAGCACCAGTGGAAATATGCCTAAATTAGCAGAAGAAAAGTTCAGGGAATTAAAAAATTACTTTAGGACAAGGCTCTGGTGCACTTGCAACTGAGTACTAATGAGATGATGGGACAAGTACTCGGTATTCACCTTTATGGGGGTTGGTTGCCCATTCAGCAGTAAATTAAATTCTCTGCCCTGCCTTCTTTTGAACTGTCCTTGGTAGGAGAGACATAGTATTTGTATTACAACATGCCTCTTGTTGCCTTTTACTCTTTTCTGATAAAAGCACCTTATTTCTAGTTTGTTCTTTCCAAAAATCTGAAGAAAAATAATTACTTGACTTGAACCAGTTAATTTGAATGTAAGAGATAGGAAGCAGCTTTGTAAAAATAACTATGTGCAAGCTTAGAGTGGTTTAGCTAAACTGGCTCATGCATGTGCAAGCACACTTGTTTTGCTCTGAGACGTAGCTTCCACTGTCCCTCATAAGTCTCCAAATGCACTGGTTGTATTGCTTTAAGCAGCGCCTTGAACTGGTGCTGCTGTGCAGCTCTGCGTGTGGACCAGTTTCTGCCTTTTCTCTCCTACATCTATTACTGCAGAAGCAACATCCCAAATTAAGAGTTATTTTAATGGCAAAATAGCCTTGTCTGACAAACTCTATCAAGCTTTGAAAACAGATTAACACAACCAAACAGAGATGATCTCATTCTTACTTTTAGGGAGAATGAGAACAATGACGTAAGAAAACCAGGTCACCTGCTCCTTGGACTTGTTTTCATGGTGGTGTCTGTTCCTGTCTGGTGGGATGTGTTAACGGGAACATTGATCCCCGTAAGTGTATGCCTCTCATCCCTGGTGACTAATGCACACGAACAGACACTGTGGGTGAAGCTTCGTTATGTAATTGTGCTTGTGTTGCAGACACTGAACCTCCCATGACATAACAGATCCTGTATTAAAGACAGAAGCAGCTTTATCCTAAGTATTATTGCTGATGTGAACAGACCTAAACATGAGCAGAGGCACTGCTGCTACATGCAATGTTATGCCACTGTACCATTAATAATTTTCAGTTTAAAAAGACATATATTGTTTAATTTGCTCATAGAGAAAAAACACATCTTTGGGTTCTGAAGCTTTTGTAGTTTAACATCTGTGGTGTTATAAAGTCAGTATTAGATAATTGTAAGATGTACGTAGAGCAACATATTTTGACCTTGACTACTCAGACGTCAATTATTCAACCCTTCTAGTTATTATAAAAGGGGTCAGGTCCTCTGATGTCTACTAATTAAAATGAAGATGTTCCAAATTTTTCTGAAACCTCAAAACATATTTAGCATACCAGCAGAGGGAAAGAGATTAAAAATGTGGAAGGGGAGGGAGGGAGAAGAAAACGAAGGGCCCAATTCATCAGAATACTATTGATTTTGATGCTGAAATGGTGGAGGCCATTTCAATACTTTAAACAACACATGAAGCCTTGCGGTCAGTCCACTGGACTGGCATTGGAAGAGACTGGGAAGCCATGCCCCTCTGGCCTACCAAGTGACTTTGCTTCCCCGTGCTTTTGTGTTCTGCACTGAGTATCACTGAAAAAACCTTATGCCCACCCAAACCAAAACCAGTTATTTTCTGCCAGCCCAATATGCTGAATTAGCTTGCAGATAGATCAAAGAAAAACCAGATTCTATGATTCTGTCTAAAGTGAAAGGACAGACGATAGGTAACAGGTCAGGGTTTCCTATCGGATATGACCAATATGACTTTCATCTCAGAAATACAGGACCAGCAACTCCATTTAAAGTGAGGTTGAAACTGAGGTCCTGCACCTTATGGTATGTCTTCTAGGCTTCCTCCTTCCTTGTTGGGCATCCCATGCAACCACAAACTGTGCCTCAGATCCTCAAGACACTGATACCTTATTTTCACTCAGAATTACAAGTTATCTTACTTGTAACACCACTCCAGTACACCAGTACTAGTCAATCAATGAATATTAGAGGACATTGCTATTTTTTACAAGTAGTTGAATCACGGACAGCTAAAGCAGCAATCTTCATCTGAATTTTTCATTTAAAAAATGAAACCTTTTATGGAGCTGACTAAGCTGTCTGTGTGAGCCAGCGGGGGACAGGATTGATTGATTGATTGATTGATTTCACAGGGACAGGGCAGAATTCAGTGATCTGTACCACTGAGGAGCACAGAGCAAATGGTTACGCTCTTACCCACTGAATTAAAGTGGTGGGTTTAGAACAGCGCAGGCCAGCGCATCTTAAGCAGAAGAATTCGGAGCCATCTCTTGTTAATCAGGAGTCACATAATAACTATATGGTATGTTTTTCCGTTAAAGACATTAGGAAAGGCTTACTGGGAAAAGAAATGCATTTTATTAGACTGAATAATAAAAGATACTGTCTTTTCCTATAATCTTGCTTGAGTCATAGCCATGCAGTTGCAATGATCTATAGGAAGTTGAGTATTCATTTTTAGATTCTTTGACACATTATACAGCAGCAAAGCAAGCATGGAACTTTCAGGAAATGTGCTGTAGGGTACATCTAAGCTGAAAGTGTAAGGAAGTGATTGAAAGGCAATTTCTAATAGACACATTCATGTAAGAGAAATAAGAAATTGCAGTGGTTTGTACCCCCAGAAGTTCACAATAAAAGTCCGGCGTCCATTTAAATTGTACCCTTGCTCCTTTGTTTCTGAGGTGAGTGAATCATCCAACTGGACACACTAATCCATCACTTAACCTCCTTAAACAACATTTGTACATTAACTGACATTAATTGAGATAACTATCATCTTAACTGCTATGGTACTTCCACAGCAGCACTACTCCCTTCTGGTGCACATACAGCTGTCTCCCTGTTAGCTTAGCTAAAAGCATACTCAGAAAAAAAACCTGAGCTTACCTATGACCTTCCTGTCAGTGCTAACATTGTTAGGACAAATGCACTACACTATAATTCTCCTAAAGAGAAAGATGTATTAAAAGAACTATTTGGACTGTCTGCAGTTAGCGAGGCCAAAGAACAGGCTGCTGCTTGTACTTTTACCTAC
Organism: Tringa tobata; assembly: GCA_033628505.1. Lineage (NCBI taxonomy): Eukaryota > Metazoa > Chordata > Aves > Charadriiformes > Scolopacidae > Tringa > Tringa tobata. Next base: position 8,815,009 of record JAHREE010000287.1, on the reverse strand, counting down.
ACTTTTTTCATCAACCTGTGGCTTAATGGAATACTGATCTTAAGAGCAAAAAGCTAGATTCAATTGTAACAAAGGACAGCTCTAAAATTATGCTCAATACCTCTTTCAAGGCATTAGAAATGTAGTTCATCCATATATGACATTTTTCATTATCAAATTTATAGTCAAAAATATATTCTCCATCCACTCCATCATACTAGCAATTTGCAATAAATTATGCTATAGAAATGTTGGATTATCCCAAAATGAAAAGGTTTTAAAATCTAGAATGATTGTATCAAGATATGAGATTATTAAATGCTTATCCAGGACACGAAAAAGGATTCAGCCCTGTCATGACAACACAGACAAATTATCTTTAAAACATGAAAATGCCTTTAGAGTATCATATTGCATTTTATTGCCATAAAACAGAAGGTTGTCTGGGAGTCTTGATGTTGCACTTCCATCCTGCACATTAGGGATGGGAGAAACAGCCCCGGTTTCCTAAGGCAAGATGATTTTTGTGGTTGATCCATCTGTTGTTACCCTGCCCCATAGCTTTCAGGCCTATTGGCCATACTCAACTGCATTTAAATCATGGAGAGGTCTCAAATGTGATCCTAAGAGAGTTTTTTACTGAAAAATTGATAGCTACATGGAGGGCAGAATCCCCAGCTTAACGATCCCCATGAGAAAAAAGCAGGCAGAAAAGAGGCATTTTATACAAGCTGGTCAGCTGGCCAGCCTGGGGATGGCTGCACAGTAACTGCAGTGTGTGCTCTCTGTGCCCCATGGGCATTGCAGGGGAACACGTAGCAGAGCTAATGTTACGGGGTGGGAAGCAGAGTTGGGAAGACAAAGAAATCAAATCTGTAGGAATCCAGCATTCATTGGCTCTCTTGCTTGTAGAACAGCTTGAGAGGATTTATCTTCTACATTTCTTTGAGGAATAATTCTTGGCTTGTGCAATAAATTACTGCAGGATAAATGTATGAGAATATTAATAATGAAAGCATCTTGCTCTTCTATGCTGCAACCCATCAAAAGATCAAAATCTCGATCACTACTTGTCTACTGTGCAGCTGGTAGCAGTGCTCATTTCATTCCATAGAAACAGAAGTGACACAGCCACTGTGTCTGACTTGCTGGTGGCCGCGCAGGAAAACCAACAGGGAGGGTTTCAGTGAAAACAAGCCTCACCATTTTTAATGGCAGCATGTGAATAACTGACACTCCTGTTGTCCTTGTTTAAAGGAAAGGAAGGACTTGTTCAAAACTAGAGCTAGAAGCCTGTATTCTGGTTTTACTCTACTGAAATAATTGCTACCCGGAAGTAGCAAATATATTGCTTGTTAGACCAAGTAGGCGATTCTGTTATTCTTGTAGAAGTTACGTTTATAAAAGCCTCCTGAAATCATCCTGTTTCCTGAAGCTTTTCAAGCATCATACTTGAACTGATTTTTATAGATGATGTCTTTTTACTGCTATCCCTGTGATACAGGGCTAGTTACTAAAATAAGCTCTCTCTAGCTATTCAGAGAGAAGTCAGAGATGAGGCATCTATTGACTTGAATAGAGCTGAGAATTTCTGTTAATACCTTAGTACAGCATTAAGTTCTGACTTTACAAATTCAGCTGTTAAGATATTAAAAGTTAAGGAAATGTCTTTCATCACCTGGACAGGAACATGCCTGTGCTCTGTGTAAAAATATTAATTGCTCTAAAATGTTTTCTGAGCCAAGAGGCGGCTATCAGGGCAGTGAATTAGAAGCAGACCAGGTTGAGCCCTATTCTCCCCGACCCTCCTGCTTGCCTCTTCCTTCCTTGTAATGCCTGTCCTCACACGTTTGAGTTTCCTCAGGTGCCAGAACCAGCATCAGTCTTCAGCTTGGCCCTCCAGGGAAGGTCACAAAGTCATTAGGTACAACAGGCTGGCATCAAGGAGAGGCCGTGTCTGAGAAACTGGCAGCGAGCCTAGAGCAGCTCTGCACTGGGCTTTCTGTGGGCATCTACAGCACAGGGGCTGGAACACATCTCTGCTGGGTAGGGGTATCTGGGGGGGCAGGAGCCAAGCTCACACAAGGCAGGCTGAAATCACATTTCTTTTTAGAAAGGGGAAGAGGAGACAAAAGAAAGTGAGGCTGGTTTGTGTGGCGTATAAATAGACTGCAGATTGGTTTTCTTCACCCTAGGCCATTCATTATTTCAGGACTTTGCCCTCATTCTCAAGGTTGCAAGACCTAAAATACTGTGTGTGTTTTAAAACATCAAATCACTGTAGATAGGGAGAGGATCCACTTTGGTACTGTGTGGGGATTGCAGCCAGTAGTGTCTGGTTTTATGATTATATTGGCCTCAACACTATTCATTCTGCGTTGACACCAGTGTTAGAAAGGAATTGTGCAAATTTATATTTAACCTGCTCTGTTTTCCCTAGCTATGTACACAGAATGTATCCTTTCACTGCCAGTTTGTTTGGAGCATTGTTAGTGGAAAAAGAGCCAGAAAGAAAAGAAAACGTTTTCCTGTTTCCTAGTGGAAACAGCCTTAGATGTCCTATGATTTGAGCATGGTGTTAGACCACAGGATCTCCAAAAACCCCTTCCAACCAAAACTAGTCTATGATTCTAGGCCTGTGTCCTGTTTAGAAGGAATTGCCACTTCCCATGGACCTGTGTGTGTTACACACTTTGTAGCCCCATGCTGATTGCTTTCTGTCTCCAAGGTAGAGCTGCATTTTGGTGGGACTTTAGGGCTCTTGTATCCCCAGAGGCTGTCAAGTCCACAGCTGCTGCTCTGCGTAGGCAGCAGTATATACACATATGCATTGCATATGGGGTTGTCTACTGTTCAGAAATTCCTTGTAACACCAAAACCTGGGGGGGGAGGTGTGAAATGAGGACAGGATGACAATGTCCATAGCAGAAATACCTCACAGTAATAGTTGTCATCTCCATTACTGTCAAATTAATTCTGAATTGCTGCCCATGCTACACTGTTGAGCTTGAGGGGAGGGAAGTGAAACGGTGGCTTTGCTTCTGCGGCAGAAATGAGAGTAGTTCAGCCCTCTGAGGAGCCTTGCTGAGTGGCGAAGCAAATGTCAAATATCATTTGGTCAAAGAGTAATTTTAAAGTTCTCTGAGGAACATTCCTTGCTCTATATACTTTATCTCCACTACATATATAGAACAGAGAAACAGAAGGAGCTTTTCATTTAGGAAGTATCAGCTTTCAGACACAGCTGGGGACATTTAGAGTTGGGGCTACATTTGGAATGAGACTTAAGTTTTACAGACAAAATCTGCACCTTCAAGCAGCTATACTTCAATTTGAGAGCAAATAAGCAGGAGATGGGACAACAGACTGAAAGTCAGTATCAGCAGGCTCAAATTCAGTAATTAACTTGTCATGTGACATTAAACAAGTCCACTAGGCACTACGAACACTCCTTGTCTAATCCAGTACAGTGAGAATCAGTGCAGCAGACCTTCTAGTCCTAACTACCTACCTCAATATTTAAACTCTTAGACAAAATCTAGGCATGTGGTTAGGCACTCTGATATATTAATCTGCATTTCAGTAAGTGTTAAGTATCTCAATAAATGAAAGAACATCTCTTTAGATACCTAACTAGAATCAAAATCCCCCAAAGGGATTTTTTTCAACCTTTGTAGCCTACCTATTATGTCTAAAGAAAGGGAAAGATGATCATATGCTGAAAACAAGGGAAACTGATCCCTCTGTGGACTTTAATCAGTTTTCCCCTGGATGCCTCTCTATCAAGTTGCTGGTTCATTTGAGGGTTTTTTTCCCTCACTTGAAGATTTACCTGAGGTCTGCTTGGATCCTCCCCCTTACCAAATTGAAATTTGGTGGAAACATACTGAAGGAGAAAATGGGAAAGTGCAGCACAAGTTTAATCTCTAAGAGCCAGTTAGAGGCCTTGAGAAAGAAGCTAATGGTGCTGAATGAGTTTAACATGGTGGTCTTGTCTAGAAAGCACTATGAAGCTGAGTGCTACCACACCTGTATGTCAATATGGGAACCATCTTAGATGTATGGAGTGTGAGACTAGGCCTTCTGGTGTATGATGCTACTGGTGTACTGTACTGAGAGAATTAAATTTTTAAAAGTCATATACTTAGAATGATTACACAAAACCTGGATTATTCTCCGGGGTCAAGCAACTGCTATCATATCTTAAGGCTTCACATATTAATGGTCATCCTCCATCTTGCAGAGTGACCTTAAAACTGCAGTCAAAAAGGAATTTAGAAATTATGATGACAGTCTGCACTAATTACTCTGTTTGTATGCAAGTAGGTACAAGCAGTTTGCTACATATGCATTCTATATGCCTGGTCGAAAACTATGCAAGCCTCTCAGCAGGAGCTGGTGAGAAAACAGCTAACAGGACTCCAGGTGCAACTGGTAAAGTCACCTCAAGGAGAGAGCAGCCCCTGTAATTTGTGGCACAGAGTTCAGAGACTCAACGGTGCTTTCTTCCCTGGGCTCATAATGGTGGCTGTGTGGCTCCCTGTGGCCAGACGGAGAATCACTTTTTCTGAGGTGAGCAACTCGGGCGAAGACTTTATTTGTGGGGTCACTTTGACATAATTCTAGGAGGTGGCATTGTAACTTTTGGCCGTTAAATGCTTCAGTCTATTCCATATAAAGCTTTGGAGCATGACTAATTAATATAATAATCACCTCTAGCAGAGAACACATTAACTGCCTGAACTCTCAGGACTTAGAAGATCAGAGAGAATAAGTTGGAAGATGCTGAGAAATTGAATTAGCAGATTCTCAGGAAGGCAGGCAGTATGGGACATCATGCACTCATGTGTGCTAAGGGATGAGCTTCGTGCCCAGGGGACCCAGGCAAAGCTGCTGTCTCCTCTGGGATTACACCACGTGGGTACTTCCCTGAGGACAAAAGGGAATGAGCTCCTAAGCACTCTGGAGCCCTGTATTTATTCAAACAAATATTCTGTGAATCAAATGATCTAATTAACTAAACATGCATTTGACCACAAAAATGTTATGTTATTTTTAGCTAACATAGCAAACCTACATGGGGGGTTGCTTCTTTTTCTCACTGAAAACTCTGCATCTATTTTCTACAAAATTCCCCTATTTTTATGATTTAAGTCATCAGTAACCTGTGTAGCTGCTCTTGAATTTTGATCCTCAGAGCCCGTTGTGTCTCTTCATTCTTTTTAATTATGAGATTAGCATCTAACAGAAAGACGAGTAATCAGGCTCTTTGAAATAAGTTGTAACCAAGAATACAGGTACAAGTAAAGTTTTCTTTCTGTTTTCAAGTAGGAAAAGAGAGGGCAATTACAGATCAATGTGATCCATAAAATTACATTCCAATTTGGATTATTATTACAGATTTTGAGGCTTCAGGCTAAGGTTGAGATGACACTGAAATCACCAAAATGGAAACAAATAAAATAGTCTCAGATTCTGAGCATCAGCCCTTCAAAACTAAACGAGGTATCACAGAAATCAGATTTCACATTTGGAGAGAGAAAATCTCAATGGTCTTAAGTATTTGTCTGTTGCATACCAAAATAATTGTTATCATCCTTATTTTGCAGACCTGGGGACTGTGGACTGCCTGAGGTGTCAGCAGCCACTACTCTAAACTCTTTCTTGTATATTGTAGCCACTGACAATGTATCGCCCTACTGTGGAACTTCGCTGCAACATTTTCTCCCATTCCCAGTTTCCAGAAGGCTGATAGCAATCTGGAAGGAAAAAAAAAAAACATGATCAAAGCCTGCACAGATGGTTCTGTAACAGCTGATAGGTAGCTGTGGTTGTTGATGAGTATTTTGGAGGTGACAGACAGCAAGGGCAAAGAAGAATTACCGCCAGCATTTAAAGGGACTCTGCCAGGCCACAAAATAATCCTGATGAAAGACAAGCTTAAAAATTTTTCCAGCACTAAGATTTCTTAAATGGGAATAAATTCCTGCAAAACCAGGGACATCTCTCTCTCTTTTTCTTTTTTATTCTTTTTGTTTGTTTGTTTTTTGTTGGTGGGAGGGATTTTTTTGTGGTTTTTTTTTTGTTGTTGTTGTTGTTTAGACAATTTAAAACTGTGCAGTAGTTTTCAGAAAATGTGACCCTGGGAATAGAAATCTCGTAAGTGTCTTGCATAAGCTATTAACTGTATGCTGCTGTGAACAATTACTGAATTACCTTCTGTTGTAACACAGTACGTGTAGCGTCTTGTAGGAAAGAGCTCAGGTTGTAACAAGTAATAACCACAGTTCCTATCAAGTTGGCTTTTGACAGCATACTGTTCATGTATCGCTGCAAAGTGCAGAAGGAGCTTCCTAAGGAGGCTGTTTGACACAGCAGGTAGATCTTCAGGGTCCTTTAAGAAAAGCCTTGATAGGCACCATAAGGCCAAATCCGTCAGCTAGCGACTCTGTTCACACCCAGGAGCACTCCTGGGTCCAGGCCCAGTCAGCCAGGCTGGAACCCCAAGACATAAGCATGGCCAGCAGCTGAGAGTGGTGCCCAAGGCATGGTGACATGCACGGCAGAAGCTCAGGAGCTTGTGGCTACCCCGAGGACTCCGGGAAGTGTCACACACCATAGCCTGAGTCTGCAGACTGTACCTCTTTTCTCTGCTAGAACGTATAAAATCTCAGCCACGCAGCGCTCACATTTTCTGCTGCAATGCATGTCAAGAGCAGCAGGAGGGAGGCTATGTACCACCTGGACAAGCTGAACAGCCAGACTATCCCAAATCATTTGATGTACAATTAGACAGTTGTAATGAAAGATCAAGCGTGGTTTCATTCTTGGATATGTGTGAAAAAAAATTAAGTGTGAATAACATGAGAACCTAGGGCCTGATTAACAGCAGTGGGAGAGACATTCTCTTGGATCTTGACATATCTGAGACTGTGGCCTTCCCCATAATCCCAGCAGGTTGACAGGGCGACTGTCAGGTTGAAGGACAAGAGGTTTCTTAACACAAAGGCATCCTTAAAGAACGAAAGGGGTACTGTTGCTCTACCTCCAGAAGCCTGCCACCCAACAGAGGTTTTTAAGGCAATTGGGCCTTTCAGTAGCCTGAGCTTGCCACCCACCAGAAGATATTTAGTCAGCCAGGATCTTATACACAGAAGATGTTTCGCCAGCTTGAAGGTTTTCATGATGGGTCTTGGGGTCTTTCAGTTAGGGTAGTCATTCCATCATCTTTCACATGTCTTGGGAGGAGACGGAGGAATTCCTCCCCAGAAACAGTCTCTGAACTCTGAGACAGCATTATGGAGCAGGAGTGAAACACTGGTGAGCCGCTTTGCATGTTTCCCAATCAGCCTTCCCAGTATTGTGTTTAGCCAGACGTGATTCTGAGATAATGCTCGCAAACATTAAGCAATGAATGACAGAGACTGATGTTGGTTTAGGATGCCATCTTAGGAGCTCATCCTCACTCCAAACTTTACACAGTCGTTCTTGATGCATTTAGCCTCTTTAGACAGTTCTGCTCTTTTTATAGATGCCCTTGCTCTGTTTGAGGGTCATTCCATGCACAGACAATTGAAGTGTAGACATGTCCCAACTGTAGTGAATATGTCCCTATTACACATATTACTTAAGCACTCTGAGCTGCCTCTGATTTCTGGTGGTGTGGTCTAACCTTTCCAGGAAAGCCTGACAACAGATATCTTTACTTGGATATAAAACTACCCTGTGGTGCAGTGAACTTTTTTTCCCCCTGTGATCTGTAACAGGGCTGAGGGCAAATAACCCTACTGAACAGGTAATCCCCGGGGAAGTGATATCAGCCCTCAGTAGAGACCTTTCATGCAGCAGGTTCTCCATCTGATCCCAGATATTTCCAGGTAGCTTTTGACATTTTCTGTCATTGGATTTGCTAAGTGCCAAGTTAACTTTCCTCTGAACACGACAGGAACAGCTTCATTGACCTGGAAAAACTATGACCTGTATCTTCTCTTCCACTTGGAAGATTAATCTTGAACTTCTGATGCCTGCCACTAGCAGCTAAGTCTCACTGTTTGGCAGGTTGTGGTGGGAAGCATGAGTCATAGCACTATGACCTTAGTGCTGAGCCTGCTTGATGCCTACGGCTATATAGAAATTGCAAAAGTTCTCCCATCTATGATCATAGGTGTCCTTAACTTGCTCACTGAAGAATGACAACATTCTGAACCTGATTTCCCAGTCCCAGCCTCACACCTCTTCTCTGCAGTGAGATTAATGTATGACTAAGCAACACATCAGTGTGGGCTCTGAGAGGATAAATCAGGCTGTTGCTACAGGATGGCATTCAGGATCACAGATGAAGTACAGAAAAGTCAATTACACTGTGAGTATTGCAGAATCCTGCATTAAAGGGCTGTGCTGGTTTTAAGAAACAGCCCAATTGATTCCCACTGAAGGCAATCAAATTTTTGGTTACACAAGAAAGATATATACTTTTGTGTTTAAGTGCTTCTTCTCAAAATATTTCTATATGAACAAAATCTGAAGACTAGGACAAGATTTCATAACTATATTGGCTGTATCAGTCCTGCAATAGCTGGCTTCCTGTTTTCTCCAATTAACCTGAATGTATTATGTCTCTCTTCTTCATAATGAGTTCCACTCCGAACTTGGTGCTCCCTAGGCAAGAGGTCATATCACTGTCACTAAGTGTCTTCCTGGAAGCCTCCTACAGAAATAAGGCTTTAAAAATGTGAAGAAAAAACTAAGGTGGCCACCTTGCTCTTCAAAGACTTAAGATAACCACTATATTTGTTGATTGTTTCAAATAAGGACAGCTGAAAATATTTAAAAATATTTGAGCATGAAAGCAAAATTTGTTTAACTGTATCTGTCAGGTGCCAAATGTTCTACAGGCATCTAAAATAGATGGGCCCTGCCTTACCCAAAGGATTTGCTGAGGCAGTGAGTTCTTTAAAGAGTTATATTCAGGCATGTTATTTTCCTTCTGTTATTTCCACTGATGCCAATGGGCCTCCTCTACAATGCTCATAAAGTTTAAGCCAGAAAGAAACATGGTCTCATCTGGTCTAACTTCCCAACTAGAAGATTTCACACTGCTATTATGGACAGAATTTAATAATCTGTATATGGTTAAAGTTTATCTTTCAAAAAGAAACACTGTCCTGATTTCTAAACATAAAAAATCAGAGAATCATCACTCACCTTAGTTGTCTGCTCCTAAGGTTACTTGCTTTCTCAGCTAAAAATCTCTAATTTGGCTGACTTCATCTTCTGAAAATCAGTTCATATTATGCCTTTCTCCATTAGCCTAAAGAGCTGTTAAGTACCAGGCATTTTCTCCACACGAAAACACTTATTCACTATAATCACCATACTGTAATATAAGTAGGACTGGATTCTAGTTTGCTTTCACTATAATACATGACAGATTAAAAAACCATGTAGTTCAGTAAGCAGTGGAGCTAATGAAGTTTATGAAGTTTGTTTTCCTGTGGATTTATATCTCATAGATGCTCTGGTGTCTCAAGAGCATACATTAGCCAAAGGTCTTCCCAGCAGTGAACCCATTCATCATCATCCATGTGGATTCTCTGGTCTAATAGTATAGTTGAGCACTTTAGGGTGTTTCTTCCCTCTCTGCTGAGTTATTTTCTTGGAACTTGTAGGAGGGGAAGGGATAAAGAGACTGATAGAAATATATAGGTGATATAGAACCATAGAATCATAGAATGGATTGGGTTGGAAGGGACCTTAAAGATCATTGAGTTCCAATCCCCCTGCCAGGGGCAGGGACACCTCCCACTAGACCATGTTGCTCAAAGCCCCATCCAGCCTGGCCTTGAACACCTCCAGGGATGGGGCATCCACAGCTTCTCTGGGTAACCTGTTCCAGTGCCTCACCACCCTCACAGTAAAGAATTTCTTCCTAATATCTAGTCTAAACCTACCCTGATCAGTTGAGTTCCATTTCCATAGGGAACCAGACAAAAAATCAGTTCCATGCAAAGTAAACACGGGCTTTGAAACCTTTGCAGTGGAAAATGCCACTCCAGATGGTTGCATTTGGACTGTCTTGTTCTCAAAATATTTTTTTTTGTTATCATCATTGGGAAACCCACATACCAGGATCCCTGCTAAGGCAATGGGTGTTACAGTAGTGCAGCATTCCAAAATTCAAGTCTTTCCTGTTGAAAATCAGGCAGCCAGTTTCTTGCAATTTGAGCTTAGGGACACCGGGGAGTTCTGTACCATATGGTATCAGAATATTTGTCTTTTGCCAAAAATGTCTGTCTCCCCATCCTCTGCTCCAACCACATGGCCTTTTTTTCTTAACAGTCAATTACATCAGATATAACTGATATTCTTGGCACAGGAATTTATACGTCTTCTCAAAGCAAAGCATTATTATGAGGTTTCTGCGTGTTTCTACAGGGGGCTACAGTATGTCATGTACTTGTACTGTCAAGAGTCCCAACAGTGACAGGTGCCACCTGTTAAAACACTGCTACATCTGTTTATGGATCTTGCTTCATGGAAAATACTGTCTCTAACCCATCTATCTAATGCACTTGTAACCTTTGACATTACAAAATCTGACTGTGTATTATGGCAGTGCCCAAATAAGACTAGACATTGTAATCTGAGATGAATATGGTATGCAAACTGATTCCTTTGGTATCTGCTACAAAAAAACACCTGAAGCAGGTATTCTAGTTGTAATGGATAACTGAAGTTTTCTCTTTTCCATTTAGTACTGAATAAGCAAAATGTAGGACTGATGAGGACTTAACCTCTGCCTTTGTCTAAACTGAATAGGAACAGGGGTGGCACTGCGCCTCTGCTGGCAGGCGGTTTTAAAAATTTGGTCAGTGAGTGCATGCTTCAAACAAAGGAAATGTGGTGTGAATGAAGCTGGAGAGGGCTTGGCTGTCCTCCAAGCTTAAACGCTGAGTTATCAAGTCTTTGCAGAAGCTGTTGTGTCATTAAAGAGTACCCCAAAGTATATTGAAGCCTTCCATCTGAAGGCTCTGCTGCCTGTCTTTCCTGGCTTGTAAGGCAGGAGGCATTTGGCAGCAACTGCCTGCTATCTTACTGCCTCACTGCCTTCTGACTGTATGGAAAGGGACTGCATTCAGAGTAAGCCTGAACTGCATGACATTCTGCAGGTGTGATGGCCCAGGAGAGAACGTGGAAGAGATTTTGCAGATATTATTAGTGATATCACTTTAATGTTTAATGTGATTTCTGTGCATTTTTCTCCTACGGAAGAAACAAGACAGAGGAAAGTCTATTACTGTTATCATAGCATGGGTTTATGACATGGGGGGTTAGAGAAATAATGACCGGCCTGGTAAATGAAAATATCTGGGACAATAATGGTGCATGTAGATGTGGTGATGGCCGTACTTGAAAACCCTTCTCCCAATGTATCTGAAGAGACTGTAAGTACAAATAAATTCACAGAAAGACATTTGAGACTGACTGTTCCATAGTAAGAAACCCTAATATTGTGGCTTTTTAAACAACTAGGTAGCTCAAGTCAGCAAAATATTTACTTATTGTATCACTTAAATAATTTTTTATCTAATATTTTGAGAGGTGCTACTGATAAACTTTAATCTGGAAGGTAAGTATACTACCTTCCTTTCTAAAGAGGATAAAATGTGGCATTGATCCTAAACTTGTCTACTTTCCCAGGAATGAGTTAGTAAGTGAGCTTAGAAGAGAGATCACAAATTGCCATACTAGAATTCTTGCATAGAGATAATGCCAATTCTTCAGATTTTGATTAATTTAAGATTAAAGGTTACTTAGGAATTTTACTTTTGAAGTTCTATGCACCTCAAAAAATCAGTCTCTTAATCAGTTTAAATAGGGGTCTGAAAGATCAATTCAAGCACTTTCTGGTCTTAAGGTAAATGAATACTATTTTGAAAATTAGCATATATATGAAGACATATATAATAGATACGTCTGTTAGTTTCATTTAAAGAAACAGAGCTAAGTAAATATATACTTTCAAAATGTCCAGGCATGATTTGTATTTAAATATTCCTTTACAGAATGTAAGGAATGGATAAAGCAAATCTGGAGTTACTAAATTCATATGCTCCCCTCTCTGAATGCAAAAACATGTTGTTTCTACTCTCCTCAGTCTCCTCCTCACTAATTCCCATGCTGTTAGCTTTCTGTTTTTTCAGCGTTTCATGTGAAACCTGCTGCTGAATTTATTTCATGTGGGTTTATGTTTTCCTCATGTTAATGGTTTCTAATACAAAATCATAAAGGTACAGCTGCTGCAACAAACTCCCTTATTGAAGCTTGCCTGCTGCACGCATTGCTTTTGGAGTCTCACTTGGCTATGAATTCTAACATTACAAAAAAAGAAAAGCAGCATGGTCTTAAGCACTATAATTAATGTTTCTAAATTTTATTAGCTGTCCTGTCCACAGCTGTGTTATGCTGAATTTCTTCAATGAACATCTTGTTTCCGTCCCAAACCAATTGAGGAAAAATAGGAGGAATTTTTACCCTCTGGTACTTTTTAGACAGTGCTTCTGTCTAATAAACCAGCATTTTATATGTTTTTGTTAATCCCAGATATGTATTTTGACATTAAAGTCAGCAACTAGAAAATTACAAAAAAAATGGTGTCATCTGTGTACAATAGTCCTGGGTAAATTAAAAATTTCTGCACATGAACCAAATGAGAGAAGGTGAGGAAAAAACCTCACCAATGTGCATAAAGACATATAAGGACAAATGCAACTGAATATTAAAAAAATCCAAACTACTTATATGACGAAAATGAAGTAAAATAAAACACCCATGTCTCAGTCACTCTGATATTTATAATTCTTCTTGTGATTTAAAAGCATTCTTAAAATCTCTTACCTTGATAATCTTAGGTACCCAATTCCCCCTTTTTTGCTAGAAGACTTTGGCACACTTCTGAGATCCTGGATTATGCGTTTACATGTTGTCCACCTCTGAAGAGAAAGGACAAGATTTTTTCTTAGGTGTTTTTCTAATCCTTTTTATAAAGTGTATTTATTTTTCATTATTCATCCTCTTTCTGTGCTTATTTTCAGTACTTCTCCTATTGAGCTTTTTTTTTTTCTGTTTCTGAACCTGTACTTCCATGCAATTTTCTCTGGTTGGCTAACAAAAAAAGTTGCCAGAAACATAATTTAATTTGCTACAGTGCTTTACAATACCTATTTGCTATTAATCTGTATAATTATACTGCATTGGACTCTCACAGCAAAGTTTTAGCCATTTCTTTTAGCTTATTTCCATGCACAAAAAAAGAAAATATCAAAGAGAAATACCAAATTACCTACCATATTATTTATCCTCAGCATTTAATATTTTGTCAGTTAACTACGTCCTGAAATAAGGGAAGAGGTACTCCTTACAGCACAAATGACAGATGTCACAAACACTGACAAACTTTGGTACAGAACTACAGAATAATGTGTGTGTGTGTGTTAAGTTGTGGGAAATTGTTGGTGAAATTTTGTTTTAAAAAAGGGCAGAATATTAGAAGCAATGTTATAAATAGGTTATTGGAAACTATTTGGTAGCTTTCCAAGCTCTGAAGGCAGCACATGTGTTTTCAAGACTAGAAATCGAAGAGTTGCTCCTGAACTAGAGATCAGAGTTGAAAATAAAATACCTGACAAAAGGGGCCTCTGTTTCAAACTTGATGCATATTTTTGGAATCATTAGAGTCTGGGTTCTCTTGTATGGCCAATGTGAAAACCAGCAAGAAAGAAAATGGAGTGCCTACTGAAAATTTTAATGACCAGTTTTAGAAATGCATTGTTCTCAAAATTATCCAGCTCTAAAAAAATAGGTATAGTCAGAAGTAAAATGACCGTGCTACTGGTTTTTGGAGCATGACATTTTGACATTTCTCTGATTCAAACCAACATTTCTAAAGAAGCTTTCAAGATAGTTGCTAGACGAAACACAGTATTGAAAACCTACTCTATATCTTTTGAAATATAAATAGAAAGACTCCCATTGATAACAGTGGGAATGCATGATGACCTTTTGCTAATTTGAAAGTACAGGAATTTGAAACGGTGATATTTGAAACCAGAAATGAAGCTTACAGCCTGAATAATATGTACTGTACTTTTTGTCATTTTTGTTGCATAATGCCAGAATTCATTTACTATGCTAAAGGTGCATGTGAGGATTTTTAAGGCAATTAAAACCAGTGATAAAAATGAACTACTTAGAACACCCTGTTACTCATTAACAACAGAACTAAGATGTCTTTACACTGTATAATTCATTTGCTCATTTTTCCCTGTAATGAGTAGACAGTATCTACAGATAGAAAGCTATAGGTTTTTCATAATGGGTAACAGGAGCTTTTGTGCCTCCTGATGATGAAAGTAAAGGCTTAGGTTTTTCTAAAGACTCAGAATGTAAGAATATTTCATAAATATTCAGTAATAGCATGACAGCTATGCCCCTCAAACTTTTTCTAAAGCCTGGAAAAAATAGGGAAAAGATAAATGACACAATGTGGAGATGTAATATGAGAAACTACCCTGTCCTATTGCTGAATTAGGTCAACAAATACAACTGTTCCCTTTTGCACCTGATTCAAGCATTATACAAGTATGCTACCATTCTTTGCTGAAGAACTAGAAGTACTTGTTTCAGTCATAGCCACTTTCACATGGAGAGAGATTAAATTGAATCCATAATTGTACTCTGTTATCACTCCAGAATTCCCCTAAACGACGCTAGAAAGTACACTATATGCTTATTAAAATTTCTGTAATATTATTTTAGTATACTGTGGTGTTATTTAATGTAACCATAATAATCATTGGTTTAACTTCTGCATACAGACCCATGCATTTTCAAATGTTTTCAAATTTACATTTTAAGCCATCACATTATTTGGTTTATTTCCAAATGCTGTTTGTGCGTGGCATAACACAGGTGTTCATATATGGTGCAAGCTGCCATGACTTTCTGAGTTTTTAATGAGTAATTTCTTGAAGAATCATGAGGAATTTTCCTCATTGGTTTTAAAGGATGATCCTCCAGAGATTATTTTGAACAGCTTGAGTTTTTAAATACTTCTCAATATTAAAAACCTCTCTGTTAAGATCTTCCAATTTTCTACCGGTATCTGTTCAATACACACGAAGTATTTCAGGAAAGGGGATACTTTACTGTTATATTTACTGTTATTTTTTGCTGGAAAAAATGTCATTTCTTGAGGAGGTAGGCGCATGTTACTGATTTACACCTACATGCATGAAGGTTTATCCAGGTGCTGACCGGCCCCGTTTCAGAGGGAGCTGACAAGGGGGTGGCGATGGGAAGGCCAGGGACAGCCCTATGGCAAAAGCGGGGAGCCTCGGGGCGGTGACCACCCCCCGCTGCCGTTAAGAGGGGAACCCCAGGAGTCCGTTTGCCCGTAATTTCAGGGCTTTTTCTCCTCAGAACACCCGAGCGAAAGGAAACCAAAAGCTGCCGAGCCAGCGGAACCTTGAGACGCCGCCTGGTGCCTCACCCGGTCTGGCGGGGAAGACGGACACCCACTGCCCGCCTCGCCCTGGGTCATCGCCTCCCCAGGGCAGGGGGCTGCCCACCTTCAGGGAGGCCTTTGCCGTGGCCCCCGCCGCCAGCCCCGCCCACAGGCTGGCTCCCACAGCCCCCGTCCGGTGACCGGCGGGATCGGCGCGGCAAGCCGTGAGGCAGCACGGCCCAACTCTCGCGATGGCTCCCTGAGGCCGCTGGCCGGCAGCCGTTAACGGCCGTAGAGCTCGCGGCGCGTTGTTTACGGCGGCGTAGCCAATGGGAAGGCGGGGCGCGTGGACGGGGCCGAGAAGCCCGGCCAATGGGCGGGAGGGGCGGTGCGTTTAAACCGGGCCGGGCTGCCGCGGGCCTGGTGTCCCTGGGGAGAGCGTGGCGGTGAAGCTGCCATGCCCGGCCGTCCCGACGACTACGAGGTGCTGCTGACCATCGGCGCCGGTTCCTACGGCAGGTGCCGCAAGGTGCGCCGCAAGGCCGACGGCAAGGTGAGGCGGTGGTAGTGGCGGCGGTGGCGGCGGCGGTGGCGGCGGCGGCGGCGCTGCTTGCATGCCCATAGCGGTGCCATCGCCGTCGGTTTGAGCGGGGTGCTGGCGGCTCTCTGAGATAACCGAGTGGCTTTAAAGGCCCCTCTCCCCCCTGCAGAGCTCTGGCTTGTGTGTAAGTCTCTCCGTAAGGTGTTTTTTTTTTCTTTTTATCCCCCGCTAGATCTTGGTATGGAAGGAGCTGGACTATGGCTCGATGACAGAGGCAGAGAAGCAGATGCTTGTTTCGGAAGTGAATTTGCTCCGCGAGCTGAGGCACCCCAACATCGTGCGGTATTACGATCGGATCATCGACCGGAGCAACACCACCCTGTACATCGTGATGGAGTACTGCGATGGCGGTGACCTGGCCAGCCTGATCGCGAGGTGCACCAAAGAAAGGCACGTGAGGTCTCTCTGTGGCCATTCGGGAGTATCTAGAGTGAAGTATTCTGGGCAGTCAAAAGAAAAGCAAAACCTATCTTTTCTCAATAACTTCTGAACATTTTTACATTTAATCCTTTGGATGCAACAGCTCTTTTGAAACGTGAAAGGTTTTGTACAAAATTACAACACTGGGAATTGCACTAATGAATGCACCAACTGACTGGATGTTTATGTTGAAATATTAAAAAAACAAACACCTGAGCTGTCTGAAGAGGTAGAAGCAGTTGCAGGGTTTCTGGATGTAATGCAACACGTGGGGTTGAAAACATAAACCAGCAAGTCAGCTCTTGCAGAGAGGTAGCTTGATCTGTGGGTTCTTCTGGCTTGTATCCTCAGTAAAACCACTTGTATCCTAATTTTTGTTAGACACCAAAGTATGTGAAAGGGAAAAAGTGACTTTTAACGTGATGTTAAAAGCTACTTTATGTGCCTGCATGTAAAGCTTGTGGAGACACCAGGCTTATAAGACTTCACCTTGGCATAATCTTAGATAACAACTTATGTGTTAAGTATAATATCAGTTTTAACATTCTTGGGTTAAACAAGTACATGACACTACATGTGTTACTTTGAGAATAGTCTGAAATGGTGCTGCAGCTGCCCCTGAACATCAGTGTTTTGACTTATGGAAGATTATATTAAAAAAATCAGTCCTATCTTGGTGGTATTGCATGTTGCTCATTATAAACAGCTGACAAGACACTGTTACCATAAGTGATCAAATGGACAGATCTCATTACAAAAGCTTCAATTTGATATTTGTGTTGCAACTAATGGAAATACTGCATACTTGTTAGACTCTTTACGGAGGGAGGAACTATTACAGGGAGTCTGTGACAGAAATCTAGATGCCTTCCAACATATTTGGAGCAATTTTTTTTTTTTAAGTTTCCATTTTAAAAATAGGATATGTAGATGCCTGTTGTTGCTGGTTTCCTATGAAGGTGTTGATTCAGTGATGTTTTATAATAGTGCTATTAAAGTTACAGAACTAAGACTGGCAGCAACTATTTGAACTTACATATGCTTGGAGAATACATGCATTAAACAATGTGTTCATCTTTCAGGCACTACTTGGAAGAAAGCTTTGTTCTCCGAGTATTGACTCAATTGGCATTGGCCCTGAAGGAATGTCACAGACGGAGTGATGGTGCAGTCACTGTGCATCGTGACCTGAAACCAGCAAATGTCTTTCTAGATAGCAAGCAGAATGTGAAACTTGGAGATTTTGGACTGGCTAGAATATTGCACCATGACACCAGCTTTGCCAAAACATTTGTTGGAACTCCATATTATATGTCTCCAGTAAGATGTCCCTTGTGTGTCTTATCTTCCCTTTTCTCCCTCCGAGATCTGTTTTCTGCAGTGATGGTTTCAGAGTCCATGAATGTTTGGGAGGTTTTAATGAAGAGTTACTAGTCTTAAATGGAGGTGACTTTTTTTCATAGTGTATATGTTCTGGAGACAAAGTTATTTTGCAGTAATCTTAATCTCCAGACCCAAACTGTCACTGCCTTCTAATTAAAGTTGATTTTCACTGTATAAGTTCTGATATGCTCTTGGAATATTAGAGGTATGTTGGAGTATATTGCTCCTGAAAAGGAACAGGGAAGCTAGAGCGCTTTTATGTCTCATAGCGTTAAAGTAAAGATCTTATTAAATTACCTCTTGATGGTAGGATTTTAATCTGTAGTGGAAATGGGCAAGAATGAGTTATTACCCTGATATGGTGCACTTTGTGTGGGGAAAAATTAATGTTGACTGAAATAATGGAATAGTATCAGCTGAAGATTGGTGCAACATTTCAGTCTTCTACAGTGTAGTACTGCCATAACTTGCTTAAATCCTGCTAGTAAGAGTAGCCATGGGGATTAATTGAGATGGAATTTTAAAAGTAACCCGAGTAAGGAGTGGTTTAATTCAGGCTTGAACAGTAGTTGATGATCCTGCAGTAGTAGAACGATGTCTTAATGATCATAAGATTGTTCTCTTTCCTTAGGAACAAATGAACCACATGTCATACAATGAAAAATCTGACATATGGTCTCTAGGATGCCTCCTGTATGAATTATGTGCTCTCTCGTAAGTATAGTAGTGTGGTAATGAAAGTGGAAACATAACTATTGATGTATGTATGATTACATTTTGTATAGATGAAAGCTTAAAGGTTTCAGAGACTAGTCCTAGATTTTTATTTCTGTATTGGTCTTGACATTATGTAGTCAAAACAAACCTTTGATTGCAGCTTTTTTTCTTAGTCTCTCTTATTTTTTAAGATGAAAATTAGTGATGTAAAATTAGTGAAAGAATCAAAGAAAAATGTTTTTCTTCAGGCCTCCATTTAGAGCTTACAACCAAAAGGAGTTGGCAGAAAAGATAAGGGAAGGGAAGTTCAGACGAATACCATATCGCTACTCAGAGCAGCTGAATGAACTTCTCAAAGAGATGCTTAATGTGAAGGTAAGAATCAATTACTAATTTTTCCACCTACAATTTGAACTAGTACTGAAATACTAGTTTTTATTCTCAGTTATGAAATGAAGTAGTGGTTGCTATCACCATATCACTGGCAATATCACTTGTAGGGGAAGCAGGGAGGAATTGTGTCCATTAAACAAAGGCAGCAGCTCAAATGTTATTCCAGGTTCACAGGATGAAAAAGACTGTACAAGCCAATATTGAGACAGAGTTTCCAAACAGCATGCTTTGCAGGGTCTTATAAGTTCAGGGTTAAAATTGTTCCACTGTGCTTGGAAGTCGGAAGGGGGATTTTGTCTTCATGTTGGATTTAGCTTTATATGGCTAATGTATAGCTTGCCCCCCATGGCTGGCAAGAATATGCAGGGGACAACAAAAGCTGTAATAAGGACCCAAATCTCCAACAGGTGTGGATCCTTCAGGGATTAAGTGACTGGTAGCAATGCAGAGTGTTAGCTCCAGAACCTACTGACAGCTGCTCCTGTAGTCTCACCACCCCATTCTGGGCTGGGAGAGCCAGATTTGCAGCTTGTGGGGCTGAAGGCTGGTAGCAGCAGCCTTCTCCATTAGCTTTTGTCATCTGGTTGTGCTACCCCTTCATAACTCTATTTTTCTCCAACTTCTTCACTGTATAGCACCTCAGCTGGTTTCCACCTGTGGTGGTTCTTGCTTGGGAATCCTTGGCCTTAATATTTCTTGGTTACAGATGGAACCTGTTGGTAATGTGTTCCCTTTAGGATTATTGCCGACCTTCTGTTGAAGATATTCTGCAGCACCCCTTGATAGCAGACTTGGTGACAGAAGAACAAAAACAAAATTCTGATAAAAGAGGCTGGAGATCATGGGATGCAGAAAGGCTGCAACATTCAGATGTTGCAGTGAATGAGCTGAGACAGAAGGAACAACAATTACAGGACCGAGAACAAGCCATTAAAGAGAGAGAGCGACGTTTGGAGCGTATGATATTCCACTTTGGGAAGGGGGTGGCAATGGGATTCTGAGACAAAAGAATATGTGTGGAGGAAGGAAAGGTAGATGGTTTTCAAAACCTTCATTTTAATGCACTAGGATACTGTAATCCTGTATTCACTACTAGAATTCTGTCTAATGACTAAAACAAGAATGCTTGGGCTTACTCATCTATACTAGTTCTTGTTTTAAGTTACTAAGACAGAATTAGCTGTTTGGATATAGAAGTCTGGTTTGGGAAGATTATTAAACATGAGCGGCAATTTGGAAAGTATACAGAAAAATAGGTTCTAAATATATTCTGCACTGTGCAGTAGAGGTTGCTTTTCACCTACTCTGTAGGCTAACAGTGGCTATATTAATGTGTAGCCTCAGGTGAGCCTGATGTTGGAGCAAAATATACTGCAGTAAACTGCCAACTGCTTTTTATAAAAGTTGCACCCCACAGGTAGCTTACCTGTGAAACTGTATAGATGGCCAGTCCCCAGGTGTTGGGATTTCCTACCCACATAAAGTACCTCTTTGCATATGCAGTAGGCTCTGTAATACAGATTTCAACCATATATACCTTCTGAGCCTGAATAACTGCTGCTGCTGTTGTAAATAGGGTGTTTAGTCATAGCTGAATTATAGGATCTAAATATTTATAGCTGGTGTCATGTGTACCATGAGTTAATGTGCAGAATGGAAAACTGCTATAGCCATGTTGTGGCAGTTTGGGGGAGCAGAGGGAAGAGCATGCCTGGCATCTCACAGTACTTGTCCAGTGCTATATCAGTGCTTGATAAAGGTATATCTACACAGCAGTTATCTTTGTTTAGAGCCATAGAAGCAGAAATATGGGTGCATCTGACTTCTGCAAGAAAATCCATGATTCACAATCACTCTGATGTTAACACTTACATTTTAACACTGCATACTACCATATTTCTACTTCCAGAGAGAGAACGGGAACTCTGCATCCGAGAGAGACTGGCAGAGGACAAACTTGCTAGGTATCTTACTAACCTATAATTGTCTAGATTAAAACTCTACAATCTTTCAGCAAAAAGTTTAAAGCCTCTCTTTTCAAAACAGAGCTGAAAACTTGATGAGGAACTACAATCTCTACAAACAGCAGCGGATGGTAGCTTGTGCAGATGGTCCAGGTATGAAAATACACAAGAATCCAATTGCCCTGACAAATGTAGACTGGTATGACTGGAGGAATGCCCATGATGTTCAACATGTACCTAATCCCATTGTATCAATACAAGCCCCAACTATGTCTGCGTGGTTGGGAAAGGACTTCTTATATTCTGCTTTGCGGAGAGACTTGAATTATGCTCAACCATGGCTATGACTCAGCACTGTCAGCACTGCAGTCTTGTGCTGTTTAGAAAATTGGGTTCTTGTGGTGAGCTAAGGGAAGTGCTGACTTGTAACCCAAACTTTTCTCAGAGCTGTACTTATTTTACTGGATGTCTTTTTATAGAACTTTGATTTAGTTAATTTTAATAAAATTGCACATGTCTAATCACTTCAGCTTTAGTTCAACTTTCAAAAACTTCAAGGTGGGAAATAGTATTTGTTGCAAGTGACCCAGCTGTGATTGGTGTATCATAAGCTCTGAAGAATACAAACTGCTCCAGTTTAACTGACTGGGGGGTGGGAACCCCACCCACATAAAGGCTTTGAAAATATGCTGTAATGCTTCCTGACTACCTCTAGTCTAATCTGTTTTACAGTAGTTATTAACCCATAAGTAGGGCCTTGGTTGTTCAGTCCTTACTATTGTAACAGGTACTATCAGCTGTTCATTGCACTCATCTTTTATTATTAAAAATGATTCAAGAACCTAAATGCTTCTTGAAATATTGGTAGGATGTTAAATGGCTGGCTCCTAAGCAGTACTCCAGAACAAAGAAATGTGAATATCCTTTAACGTGCAGCAACAATCTCTTCATTTAGTTTTGATCAGGTTAAAGCAAGATAAGCATGTCACTACCTCTAGTACAAATAAAACTGAAGTGCCTATCACAGCAGGAAAGAACACACCAGAAGTTAGTGGTACTTCAGCTATTTCTAACAATTCTGTCAATTTTGAGAGTTCCACCTGTCTCTCAACATATTGCCTGACTTTGGTACCTTAAGGAATACAAAACTAAGAATAAGCTTGCCTTGGGCTTTCTGATATTGCCTCTAACACTGGATTACTTGAAGCTAAATGAACTTCAGCATTTGCCTTTGTTCTCTTCTGCATCTCCTACCTCTTTACAAGATATTTTGACCTTAACAGGGGTATTAATTTTTGAAGATGGGCAAAACCACTTTGAGTAGTTAATACCTTGAGACAGACAATGCAGAAAAGTGAATATAGTTATCACAAGGCTGACCAAATCTTCCAATATCTGTACATCACTTGATTAAACATTTGTTATGATGTTTACTACTCTTCCAATTCATTCCATAGTATTCTTGTAATACTGTTTCCTAAATTTTCCCTGTTCTGAGTATTCCTCCAATATGTATACAAAGATCACTTGCTTATGTTATATTCAGTTGCTCAAGTATTACTGTATTTTTCACAACTGGATTGTATCTCACACATCTCTTGCATCAAAGTCAGTTGTGTGGTTCACTTCTAAGTAAAATGGAAAGCAAAAAATTCTGCTTTCTAAGGCTGTGTCCTAGATGCAACCCTCTTCTTGCAGGGAAGGATTTAATGTTAAAACAGATATAGCTTACTGATATGAAACTACAAAATGCTGAAACGTTCACAGGCCTCTGCACTTTTGTGGTCCTCCCTCTTTTGAGCTTACAGCATCCTTGCTCTAGCCTAATGAACTGAAAATTAAGGCTTCATCAGAATTAAGATTTGGATAGTTACACCTTTGATTTAAAAAAAAAAAAAAATCACACCTGAAGTAGAGCCTTGTGAAGTTGGCTTTTATGAGGGGCAACTCAGCTGTTTTAATAGGGTACAAAAACTACCATGAAAAGCTAAGTCATTAAAAAAATCATAGAATTGTTTGGGTTGGAAGGGACCTTAAAGGTCATCAAGTTCCAACCTCTGCCACAGGCAGGGACACCTCCTGCTAGACCAAGTTGCTCAAAAGAGCATGTTGCTCAAAATTAAACAAAGTAACTGCCTTTTGATTGTGGCAGTTCTATATGGCTAAAGCATAACCATACTATAAAAATGCTTTTTCTGGAGGCTGCAGTGAAAATAAATTTTTAATTTTTCATGCACCTAAGCTCATTATTCATCGGGTCGGAGCAGAGTTTGTACCCCATTGACTTAATACGAGGATAGAGTTGGAACATTGTGGGTGATGTAGAAACCACTGTACAGGCTGGGTCTGCCCCTGCTATGAGGAAAAGAAGGTTTTTCAGTAGCTGACACCCTAATTCTCCATTTCCCTGTGGAACTGGATTACATTACTGTTTAATTTCTGTATTTTCCCGTATGTCAACTAATGTTTCCTTAGCTGTTGGGAGGTGCACCCAAGAAACTACAACATATATCCTTTTACCAAAGTCATTTAAAAGCCTTGTTTGCAGTTTTTCCTCATAAAATGGAAGAGAATTGTTGCTATGAACTGAAATGCATATAATTAGATTACTTAAAGCCACAGGTAGATAGCAAAATGGGTAACAGGGTTAAAAGACCTATGCAATACATGTTGAAAGATGCACTAATTCAGTATTTATCTTTTGATTTCTTAAGATAACGCACTCCTCCCCTTTTCTACAACCAAGAAGAAAGTACACTTTGATGGAAGTGAAGAGAATGTTGTGCCTCCTGTTAATTTGGAAAACTATCCACCTTCTAAAGAGAAACGCTCTGATCTCAAAAAACGTCTGTATGCTGCAAATCTACGGGCTCAAGCACTGTCTGAACTGGAAAAAAACTATCAACTAAAGAGCAGACAAATCTTAGGCATGCGCTGAAACTGTAACAGATGTAACATATTTAAGTCTTAGAAGCTAATTAAATGTATGGGAAGATACTTGTACCTCCCTCTTTCAAACTGGAACCTACTGAAAATTTATTTTAACAGTTGTTATACAAACCCTTAGTCTATGATAGGTAGTTCATGATAAAGGCATAAGAGGTTATTTTACAAAACCAGGTAGATTTAATATCAAACAAACTGAATGAACTGTGTTATTTAAGAAAAAATATTTTGGTCCTCCTGTTTACCATAGATAACTTTACTGAAAAGAGTGAACGTTGTAAAACAGATTATTTTAAATCTTGTGTGAAAAACTTTTCAGATGAAAAATGTACAGAGATTCATAGTCTGTAGGTGAAAATGAAGCTGTGTGTAACGTACAGTACTTGATAGAAGTAGTATTGATATTTTGTATATGTGGAAAAAATGGCTTTTTGTCTGCATTTGTAAATATTTTTTTAATATCAAAAGAGCAAATAGAGATTTTATGCTGTCTCTTCCTACTAAGTAGGTGACCTATCAAAGCAGGCTGCTTTTAGTTTAACGTCTTCGACTAATGAGCGGGATGAGTCAGCTTAGCATAACTGATGAGTTTATCTTCTTTTCTGCCTGGGCAGCTGAATGGCTTGTCCATCAGCTCCTGAAAGGCCTGCTTCAGGGCATAGCATTTAAAACGCCACCTTCTTTGGTTTGCCTTGAAACTGTGTTATAAGCTGATCCTGAGACCGCTGTCCCGGATGGGACACCATCCAGGGCATCAGCACCCGTGTTTGGCGAAGGGCAATCGTACTTTGAATAGCAAATCCTTATTTTCTTGAAGTTTATGAGGTATCTCCATCTTTCCCTTCACAATTCTCTGCCAGAGTAGGAGTTGCTCATGGTGTAAGTTTCATGAAATAACTCAGTCTCATTAATTCTAAAAAAATCCTGTGGAACTATAATATCTGATGGATTTTACATAAAGATTTTCTGTCTCCGGGTTGAAATGCCATTCTTAGAAAACAGCTAATTTTCAAAACATTTGTTTCCTTGTTAGACCACGGATGTTATCCAAGGAGGTATTCTAGATAGTTTTTACTCAAAAAAAAAAAAAAGAGAATCTTACTTGAAACATCAATTTAATTTGGTGTATTTGCTGATAGACAAATTCTTGTGTCACCGAACAATAGTTCTGCTCTAGCAGACTTAACTACCCAGCAGAGCTTATCATCTGCAAAATGCAGGTACCAATTAGTGAAATGAGGAAGCTAAGCAAGCAAAAAAATAAGTAATTAATGATTCAGGAAAGACTGTATTTTGGAACAGCTGGTGTTTGCAAATGCTTTGCTTTTAACAAGACCAAAGTAAGAAAATGCCTTGAGAGTCTTTTTTTTTTTTCTTGGAATATATAGATGGACCAAATAATTTCTGCATTTAAAAGTAAAATACCTTCAGAGCAATACCTGCAGCTTTCCTCTTCCTTTAATTCTCAGGTGACCTCAAGATGGCACTGTTGCCTTGTAATTAGTGGCAATTTCCTTTAGTCTATTGATACATTCCTACAAAATTTAAGATCTGTTTTAAATATATTTTTACCTGTTTTGTTTCAGAAAATAGTAAGTGTGTTGCTGCAAGATGCTAACTTTCTTGGGCTACAGACACTTTAGTGCTTGCTGGTGCAATTAATTGTAATTATCTCCAATTTGCCATTTTGCATCTTTTATGCTTGTTTTATAAAAATAGTTGAATCACAGTTCTAGTTAACAATTACACTACTACGAATAAGAAATGCTATGGAGAGTGCAAACTGTATCAATCACAATGGCAGTAATAAATGAGAACAGCTTAAGTCACAGCTGTAGCATTGAGCCATTTAAGCTGCATTACTCACAATGTCTTCTTGAAGTATTATCACTCTAATATGATAAATGCAGTGTTTCTTGAGGTTTTTGAAATAAGAGCTTCCTCGGGTGTCTGACATAGGAGAATGCATCCTTGAAATGGTCTTCATTCTCTCAGGATTTTTGCTTAGGAATCAAATTCACATTTTCCTACAAAGGAGTAATTGTTTTTCCTGGAGCACGTGTGTAGCATTGGAATTGCATTCAGGATGTAATTTTCAAGCACATTCAGGAAAATCCTCACATTTATGTAGGAGTAGGGAGTAGTGACTGCTTATACAGTACTTGCAAAACATTGCCGTCATGCTGAAGTGTATACTTCTCTCTTAAAAGTGATGGTAAATTTGTACATATGTATATGACACAGCTTCGGCCTTACAGAATTACAATAATGGTGTACACTGTTGAATGTTGTGAGATTAATTAATATTTAATATAGATATCAAGAATTTTAATAATGAGTATAGCTGTGGGCACACAAACGATATACAGAAGTTACCTCTGAAGTTGCAGAAGTTCTATACACATAGAAGGTAACTTAGCTCAAGGATAGACCAGAGGGAAAGTTTCATCATCTTTGAAAAATGTGGACCAGGTCCCTGATTTGCAGCCTTCCTGTGTACCTTGATCAAGACCCTGTCCCGGGCCTCAGGCTCCCCTCTGTACCAGGCTCGTCACAGGGGGGAACTCGGAGACAGCCCCGGGATCCTGTACGGGTCTTCTGCACTTTGGGCAGATTTTCCTGGCAATGGTGCAACCTCCTTGGTCTCCTACTTCGGGCAGCTGTGCATGTACTAGGGAATGGAATTTACTGGGGAAATAATGGTGAGTTACCAAAGTAATTTATTTTATGATTACCCTGGTCAATTGTCCCCTCTGCAGCCAGTTGACCATTCCATGTGACTACAGCACTTAAAAGGTGTGAAAGTGCTGGCTAGCTGGGCAGATAAAACGCTTAGAGGAAATCAGGCTTAAATATAGAGGACCATCAAGCCTCTTAAAAAGAAATAAATCAATAGGTCATTTAATCTGTACTGTAGCATTGAAGAGGTGGAGAGAGAAATCCCTCTGGAGCAATTATAAAATACTTTATCATATGTAATGTTTATCAAAGGGAATTTCACATTTTTCCCTTACTGTTGTGAGTAACCCAGGAGAAAGTGATTTGCTAATCCTAATAATGGCACAAGCTGGTTCACAGGCACTCACTGCAAGACTCCATCTCCTGTAGCTTCCTGCAGGTGTGAGAAACAGCACAGAGCAGAAGGTCCCTGCTCTTGCTCTTGTCTTCATCTGAAAAACAGAGATTGCTCCTCACTTACACTGCTTGTCATCCTAGCACCTGCGTGTACCTCCTGCTCTGCTGATAAAGATGAAGTCCATTTCCCGGTAAGCAACGTTTCTAGCATTCATAGGCCAAAATAAAATTGGACCCAATAATGGTACAGTGAAGCCTTTGGGTGTCTTTGGCTTATTTTTCCCTCGAGTAATTAGTGTGAAGCCAGAGGAACCCTAGTAGCTATAATGCTGGTGTAGCGGGCACAGAAGCCGCAGCCTGCCCTGGGAGCCTGCTTAATAGGCATTTCAGCACCAGGGAAGACTTTGGCCTAATTAAGGCTACACACAGTTTAATCCACATTGGGTATCAGAAGTGAGTTTTATTTATATATTTACCTTAAAAGTTAGCTGAAAGTTAAATATTAATCTTTACAACTTTAAAAAGCTCCACAGACTGATAGCATAACGCAACATATTGTTATACTGCTTTTCCATTTAATCTTGCTTTCAGCCAGGTCAGCAATGCTGAGAAGTTACTATACTAGAGGCAACAGCGCCTTTATCCAACATATTATTTTGAAGGCAAAGTGCACTTCTGAGGCTCAGCTGCCATGAAAGGATGAAGCTTTGTTGGAAAAAAAAATAATCCTTTGTATTCTACAAAATGGACTCATGCCAGAGTTACATGATACAAAGAGCAAAGAAAGGCTACAGAGACACCTAGAATCAGCTAGCTCTAGATAGTCTTATTTTTCAATGTAGGCTCTTTCTTGGTAAGAAAACATAATTTTATGAAAACTTGTGTTTAATTAACTTTCAGTTTTGAATAGTTTAATTTTGGACTGATGGACAATGCTTGCTGCTGAGCTACCTGATTCAAGCAGAGGTAATTTATGGAGCCAGTTATTACTGCATTTTTCTCTTCTGTGAATATAACACTGGTCTAAATGCAGCTTCCACTATCAACTTTCATATGTAGTTTTCTGGAGTAAAATTAATGGAACATGCAGATTTATGAGGAATATGGCAGGTACTTAGCAGATGCTTGAATGCTTGGCTAGAGCTAGTAAAATATTTTTTTCCATTACTCATATGAGTCTGAAAAACTTTTTTTATCTACAAAGATAGCTGCTAAATACTTTTTTACTGTTTAATCAGCTCTTTTAGCAGGTCCCGCTCTTGCAAAGTCAGCAGAAGCAAGCATATACATAATACAAATTTTTGTACATGTTTGCATCAGTTGAAGTCCCAAGGACAGAACAGAAGCCCAGTAAAACCAATGGCAAGCTTTCCTTCAAATTCAGTGAACCCTTGGCTGGACTTCAACTTCATTAGCATTAGACATTCTAGACATTTGTAAATACTTACACTTGTTTACTATTTGGGGAGGAAGAGCATTGCCAAAGGCATAGCAGGAACAAATGATCCATCTTCCTCAACAGAAGTGAAGACAAGCCATTTTAGGTAGAGCTCTCGATCTTGGCTTCTACCAAATCGGACTTTCTTTGACAATAATTGCATCAATAGCCCTCTGGCAAGCTTGGGGATTGCACAGACCTCTCCAGAGTTGTACGTAGTATTAGGGAACAGGGAATACGTTTTTTTCTGCTCATAATGTGTTTATCATACAATTGCAAATAGAAACAATATTATCTACCTGACCTCTGAGCTCCTCCTGGACCATCCAGTGACCCCAGAGCTAGATGGTTATTTAGGTCATCCAGGAAGTTTAGAAAAACCCTTCCTGACAAATGCAAGCGTTAAAGTCACTGCCTGACTTGAGTACTAATTGCCATGTAAAGTCTTTTCTGACTACTACTAATCAATGTTTAGATGCCACTAGGGAAAGATAATATGGACTTTCCGAGACCTGGATGATAACATAAACAAAGTCATCAGGGCAAATGGCAGATCATGACAGATAATGATTTCCTGAGAGGTAAAGCAAGTACCTCCTATGGCAATGATCCACATAATTAGCTGTACTGGATTATAAGTACTTTGTGGTTGCAACTAAAAGCAAGAGGAAGCATTAGCATTAAAGAAAATGATATCATCAAGGAAGTATTCAGTTGATTGGAAAAATAACAAATTTTCATTGGAACTATTACAGAATTACCTTTAGGGCACATTTTAAATATTTCTCCCCAAGTGAACCGAAAGCTAGGAAAATTTCACCACTGTGCCAGTTTCTTTCTAGAGGTACAAGTGTGATCAGAGAAGTGCTGCTGCCGCATGATGCACTCAAAGAGATCTGTCTGCCTTTAAGGCAGGCTGGGGCCTTACTCTCAGCAGGTGAAGAATCATTTTTCACCAATTTTAGTTGTCATCTTCAGCAATGTGATGGGCACAGATCAGCAATGTGAAGAATACAGATGAGCCACCAAGAATGCATCACTAAATCTCTGTGTAAGATGTAATAAGTAAAATTTCCTGCCCTAAATTTCCCTTTTTCAAAGCCAAAACCCTGTCTCAGTGCTTGACGTCTCAAGATGAAACTGGAAGCTACAGGGAGATGTCACCTCTGTGCAAAGCCACATTCAGTGGAACTGCATGTGTCTCCAAAAGGCAAAAGGGCATGAAACTATATTTTCTAGTTACTGATCTAAGTAAGGGACTGAAATCTAGACCCTGCATTGTCAAAGATCAGGGAATTTCTCTAGGCAGAGCCCTGGAAACCATGTTTCAGAAGCTTATAACAGAATTTTTGTATGAACAACCACAGCCTTCACTTGTGCATGTTTTTAACTTCCTTCTGTGTTCATTTTGCCATTTCACGTTCTGGCTAAAAGAATCCATGGCAGACTCGTCTTGTAACTGCTGCTAATTTGCACTTGCTGCTGGCATGGCTGTGGGTGCAAACCAGCCAGTTAAGTATTGGCAAGAAGCAGTGAGTTAATCATGGCCTTGGAAGCGTGGTCCTCTGCTTGTGCTCCAGGGAATGATCTCAACTGAATGGCAAAGCCCAGCCAGGGAACTCAGCCTTGGGTTTGTTCCAGGCAGTAACCATGAGTTTTTTCACATTTGGCTCTGCAGTAACTTCTTACATAAAATCCTGGAGCCTGGCTCAAATTGACCAGATGTTCTAACGGTCACTTAGTTTTTTAATCCTATTTTTTTTTAGGGTTTAGATTCCATCTTCAAAGCCACTTTTGGGATGTGAAATAGTACTTGCTACAGAGGTCAATTCTAAGCTCAGCACTATCGCACTGATTTGCAGTGTTTGCAAGTGGCCTGCCAAGTGGCATTCTCAGCTGCACGCAAAACTCTCTGCAAGTAATGAGAGTTGTTTCTAAAGGCTTACTCCAGGTCCTGCCCCTGCACCCCCTACCAAGCTGTTTCTCCACATCTTCACCCTGGGCAAACAGCCAACTTTCTCCAAAAAAAAAGGAAAAAAAAAAATCACCTTTATAAAGTGGGGTTGAAGACGTTACTATGCTGTGGTGAAGTACTTTCAGATCTGTATATGCTGAATAATGCTATTTAATTCTTCATAACTTGGGAGTTAGTAGTGGACATGTAATATATACCGTATGTAACCAATTAGCATTGGTACAAAGCTGGAGAAAAAACTGTGTATGGATTTATTATTGTTGTTATTATACAAACATGTACTACCAAAAACACTGTCAGTTTTAGTCCTAATCCAGTATCCCACAGTACTAGGCTGTGAATGAACATTTTTTAGTGATCCTAGAGTAAAATCACCAATTGTTCTCTTACAGAAAACCAGAAGCATCAACTGAACAAAGTAAAATCTTTGCAATGGTAAGGACAGCTTTCAGCATATGCACAGAATTGTCTTCTACTCTTCATTTTAGTAAACAAACACAAACCAATTGGCCTCTTCCCCCATTTACAGGCTCATTTTCCCCGGTGACTTGGCCTGGAAGAATAGTAGCTGCTCACTTCTTTAATGTCAGGAGAACTCCTCATCATGCTGTAAATCATCCTGCCTTCTTTCAGCCCCAGCAGTGCTGAGAAGCAGGACACGTACCCGGTCTCAGCACGGCATGCCCCTAACTGCATGCAACACATTTTAAATCCCTGTTTACTAGTGAGGTCCCTTCCCGCGCTTGATAAATAATAAATAATAATAAATGCAGAAAAGAACACTAGATATTTACCAACCCGAGTGTTAGATTCTAAGGAAACTCATATCTGGGACTTGCATGACCTGGCAGTGAGGTTTTGGGTTTGTTTTAAGCATGTAGCTAGTAGAAACAAACCCACACTAATATATTGTCTTTGCACAGCTATTGCGTCCTTCACAACACACCAGCGCAGGCCACTAGGTAAACTGGAAATCTCTCCGTGGCAACATCTACCCTTCCAATTTTATTACTTATATTAATTCCAGCCTTCTGATTGACAGACTAGTAGCCTGACTTCCTCCCTTCTGAGGAGAGGAAGTTGGCTCTGAACTGGCAGGGTGAGCCTGCCTCTGTACGCGCTCGGTGCTCTGCTTTCTCATCAAGGTTGCTCAGAGTAGTGTCACTCTTGCTTATTTTTTGTAGGAAATGGTTACTTATTCAAAAAAAAGAGGAAGGATAATTTTAGGTAATTTTACATAGATTACTGAGGAGGTATCAAATTATAATATTTGATATATTTTCTTTTTTAATTTTGTTTGAGCTAATTATGTCCTTTGGCATGGCAGTGAGAGTGGCTGTTTGAACAGCAGTAGTTTATTTACAGCTGCTTGGTGTTTCATTGTCATTTGTCTGGGATGGTAGAAACATTAACCCTAATTCAACATTGTTGGAAGCAGAGGCTTTCCATGTAATTGCCTTTGCAAAGTACATGATCTAAATGAGAATTCTCATTTAGGACCCATTTCAAAATCATTTCTTCTTCCGTGACTTATGAGGAAACTTTTTTGCAAAATTGGGACCCAATATAATAGTAAAAAGACCATTGACCCCTTCAGCTGTTGTTTTAGGGTGATCTCTGCAGCATACTACATCCGGATTTTATCTCATATTGATCCTCATTATTTTTTTATTTATCTACTTCTGAAACATTCCCAATATCTGGACCTGAGTGATTGTGGCTGGTCTTGCCAGAAGACACTGACAGCCAGGGAACAGCCTGCAGGGCTAGCATACTGAGGAATGAGACAGCTTCCCCATGACCGAAACCTTTCCATCACTGCTGGCTACATTTCAAAAAGGCAGTACGCAATTTAGGCAGGAGACTTTGATGTGAGAACCTCTGAGTCAGGGTTTAAAGTCGTATCTACAACTCCTAATGATAAACCTTTGAACAATAACTTGAGAATTTGTTCTTGAGATTACCTGTAACATTTTCTTTCATCTCTCTTAAAGAATCTCTGAAGGACAGGGGATTCCCAAAGAAACCTGTCCTTTTTGGTAAAATATATCCTACTAAGAACTATCCTACTAAAAGTTCCAGATAAATGCATTTGCCCCACTGCCCTGCTGATGAGCCTTTTAAGTTGCAGGCCTGGGTGACATCAGAAGGATGATAATATGAGTGCTCAGTTGATCTGGGAGACATCTGCTGAAGGTCAGACACTGATGAACTGAGAGGTTTGCAAACAGCGGAGGGAAGTGGCTGAAGTACCCAAAGCCAGGGCAAGATTATTAGGCTTTGTCCTTCCACTGTAAATGCAGGAGGAATCCTGGCCCTGGGGGAGCCATTGATGCTATTGTGGCCTGAGTTGCATATAAAGTCCTGCCTTTTTGATTTAGGGTGTTTATTTGTTTCCAAATCTCTGTTCCCACCATCCCCTATTTCAACTCTCCCTGGGAATGATTCAGTGGAATAGAGCCACAAGAATACAGCACCTATTCAGCAAAAACACTTGAAGACAGACTTTACACTGAGCAAGTGTTTTATTACTTCCTGAAGAAGAGTATTTTTATAAAGTTATAGCCATATGTCTATTACAAATAATACGTCATGTCATTTTAGCGAAAGAGAAACTTGTAGAAACTGCCCCCACTGTCCAACAATCAAGTGAGGCTGGCAGAAGAAAGCAAGAAGTTTGGATTTAGTAGAAATAATTAACTCTAACTCTGCCTATTTGCTTTTGATTTTTTTCCCTCTTGCCTATCTTTGTTCCATCTTGTCTGTCTGCTCCATTTCCTTTGTATTTTTCAGTCACATGGGGGTTTTTTGCTGGAACAAATAAAGCCCAGAATATTACATTGTTTGACCACTGTGCTAATCTCCAGCATCAGAGCCAAAAGTGTCTTCCCGGGACTTAGGGAAGCATGGATCCTTGCTCTTGACCTTCCCCCTGCACTGCATCTGCTCTGTGTGCGTGGGCATGTGTGTACAATAAACTGATGATGCTCTAACGGAGAGATGACCATGCTTGTAATTGCCAAGACTGTATGCAAACAGATGCCCATGCACGTTTTATCCTACAGTTGTGGTCATTTGAAATTTCCCAAACTGACACCATCTTGGAAATGCAACTACCTCCTCTTTTCACTTTAAGAGCAACAACCCTGAGAATTGTTAAGGGGGCTCAAAGACTCACTGATCTCACTGAAACTGCCAGGGAAGTAGATAGCAGCACAGAAATTCGCATGCTAAATGCAGGCCAGTATTTGACTTGGGTATCTGGATATCCCTTTGATGTAAAAGAAGCATTGTATTCTGCTTAGTGCTTTGCTACAGAAGCACTTCTCTAGCAGTAAAACCGAAAAAGCAGGTTCAATTATTAGCTGCTTTGCCACCTCGGTGGCTTCGGCAGCCTTCGTGCAGACTTAGCAGATAATGGCACTCAAGCACACTCAAAGGCTGTGCTGGCAGTCTTGAAAGGAAAAGCTGGAGGCGACCATTCCCCTCAGAAGGTTCCATCTCTCCCAGATAAACAGCTGTACAGGAGTGAGTACAAGGAGCTGGTTGCAGCACTGCTGCTCCTGTCAGCTTGCTGAGGGTGAGAGGGTCCCCTAGCACCTGTGCCATTCCAGTGGCCCAGAGTGATGGACCCATGCAGGGTTTCCTCACTGGGTGGAGCAGATAATACAGAAACATAAAACTGAGTCACCTCCAAGTTCAAGGTTAGGCTGAGGCACATCGGACACAGGATATGGCACAGAGCTCCATGCTCTGTAACCAGTTGCAGCTCCCTTTGCTGGCTGTGGCCCTGCCTTTTGGGCAACCCAGAGGAGGCTGGATGTGATAAGGGATCAGCACTCACTTTTTTACCTGTGGCTGGATTAGGTGACATGCAGACTGTTGGGTTTAGGCTGCCAGAGAGGGATGTTGGTGTGCAGGGACCGGTGTTACCACCCCAAGCAGCACAAACAGGCTGTGTGACACAGTTACAGCAGGTGAGGGAGAGACTAAGGAGGTCAGGAGAACACTGTGGTATGTGGGGCTAGGATGAGTCACCTCCATAAAGAGAAGACTCAGTCCTGCTACATGCCCTGGTGGCACTGCCAGACTGCCCCAGCTGCCTCCACTGCTAGGTCAGCCCGAAGTCAGTGCCAGGAAGCCTCCACACAGGACCATGGTGAGTTATAATGACAGAGATCAAGCAGCTACTTCTCTCCTTCCCGTAACACTTCCCAGCCTACGCCTTGCCTGCACGCCACCCTATCGAACATTTCAGGAGGGGCCGATTC
This sequence comes from Tringa tobata, assembly GCA_033628505.1. Taxonomy (NCBI): domain Eukaryota; kingdom Metazoa; phylum Chordata; class Aves; order Charadriiformes; family Scolopacidae; genus Tringa; species Tringa tobata. Next base: position 8,780,342 of record JAHREE010000287.1, on the reverse strand, counting down.
CATGTTCACCCACACAGTGTCCTGGAGGGTAATCCACTGTATGGTTGCCTCCCACGGAAATCGATGTCAGCCCAGCCTGTTACAACTCCTCGGGGAAACATGAACACATGAACGCTCTCAGCTGCTTTTTTGTGTGCTTATAGGTTGCAACCAAGTCTCCAGGAATCTGAAATATCACGTGGGAAATATTTTTTTCCCATTTAGGATTAGACATAAAGGTGTTGGCTATCGTTATTAACAGGCATAGAAGGTCTGAAGACCAGCTTGAAAAAGATCTACTAATTCATTGATTTTTAACAGTTAGTGCCTATATGTATATATTTTGATAGTGCTTATAGTGATTTTATATCATTACAGTGATATAAAATGCACAGTGCATTAACAAGCCTGGTGTGCTATGATGCTGCTCATCAAACAAGCACATATTTTACTTATTTGCCTATTCCCATTTTTACAAGAAGGATATCTTCCTATAGGGAAATTTCCCAAAAAGAGACAGGCTCTGGTTTATCTAATTAGCAAAGACACAAAATATGTCTATTATACATGGCTAATAAAAAGCTGAATAAGCATATTCCTAGAACTTTAGTTGGCACTAAAGTTCACTATCCTAAGGTTATACACAGTCTAACTGCAGGTTTTTGCACAAGAGCTTGACATATGGCAGGAAAAAGACCTTTATCCCCACTATTAACTAAGCAGATAATATACATTGTTAGTCAATAAGGGAGATGGAGCACGTATTTCACAAACAGATTACTCGGAAACTAGATGGACAAGTCCTTCCTGGGACACCCACAGTAACTGCTGTACTTAATATTTGCTTTGTCATCTTAGCAGAGGTAGAAATGGGTTCCTTCCATTGGCTCTGCAGCTACTGTGGCACATCATTTAATCCACCCATGATGATGTGAACTTTTGTTTTCCCAAACACTAAGACAGAAACATCTAGCTAGGTATAAAGCAGGTCAACACAAGTAAAGCTTGCAAGAAGCAATGTTCACAGTAACTATTTCACTATATGAATAGCCATTCATGATGAACTCTACAGAATGAGCTTCTAAGAGATTTAGATGAAAGTTTTTTGAAAACTCACAGTTGAAGTGAGGCTCCTCCATGCTTAATTGTCTACATAAATGACTTGCTTTCTGAGAGCAGCCACCATTCCTGTGTGTTTCTGAGGGAACCGTTGGCTTCCCAGGACTAATTAAATCAAAGCACCTCCTCTATGCCTGCGAATTTTAGCTTGGAGACACAGCTTTGAATATCACATTTCTAGTATATTGATATAAGCATTAGTATTAGCAGGACAGGCCACTGGATTCTGCTCTTCCTTCTGACATTATTCAGTTTGTGGCACTAAAGAACTCATTTAACTCAGGCTTTAAAGTATGAATAAGAAAAACCCTTGCCTTATAATGGGCAGAACTAACACTTGGGAGGCAGAAGTTGCCTTGTTGGCTGTTGACCTAATCTCTGAGCCATTCACACCAGGCTTTCTTTATAGTCAACGACAGAAATAGGCACTTTAAAGTTAGGATTCATCTAATCAAGTACATACTACTTGTAGGAGGAGATAAATAACATTGCAGCCTCCACTGACAAAGCTGATTAGATCTTCACTGACTCTAAAGGGAGACTCGTGATCTGAAGATGTTTGTGTGTCAGCTACCAATTCCCAGGCATGAATCCCTCCCTATTGTCCAGTTGAAACTGTGGTTTCCCGATCAGTATCAGCAACTATGGGCTGTTGCCTGCATACGGTCACACACTTTTCCCTGCCTGAATCACATGGTCCTGTGTGTCAGCTCTAGGAGTCCTGCAGAACATGGGATTAACTTGCTGAACTGGCTGAAAACTAATGCTGAAGAAAAATAATTTGGTTTTGGTTACACTGGCAGGCAGAGCCAATGCCCCTCATGGCATCCTATGCCCTAATTGCTAGATCTAAGGCCTGGTTGGGGCAGGAATGTTGTTTCTGAAGGGGAAATGTGACTGCCCTTTTTGGCACCGGCTTTTAGTTGGACTGGCTTAAGTTGACCACAAAATGGCCTCCATGGAAGGCAGTTATGAAAATGAATAGATTTAGTTACAGAACATAAAGTCAACATGTTTGTGCTTGCTGGCTTGGTATATAATTTAACAAACACCAAACTTGAAAAGAAAAAAACTGATGAGGCATAGCACAGACCTTCACGTCTCCATCCTTATGTGAAGGCCGCCTCCGGTGCCTGGGGAAAGGAGCAGTCTCCAGCAGGTCTCAGAATCACGATCACAGCATTAGCTCTAGGGAAAGGAGATATTAAAATGTTACTTCTGCTCTGGGCAAAGACGCTTTTCAAACAGGTCCCAAAATGGTTATCTGCAGAAACTTTATGGTGATTACAAACTTGCTTTTAGTAGATGGCATTGATCATATGACATCATTTGCTAGAATGATGACAGATGCTAGAATGATGTGTCTTTCTAAATACCTGCAGCTTAGAAAGGGAAGTCTTTGGCATGAGCTCGGCTAATGGCTGATGAACAGCTATCAACAGCACCTACAGACCTAAATGGGATCTAACGAAAATACTTCACACAGCAACATAAATGGTGCTTTTACACCAATTTCATACAGATATATCCATTTGTATAATAAAGGAAAATCCATCCACCTCAAGATGATACAATTAATATAAATGGTAAAATGATGAGCATGCTACAGCTCAGCCACTTGAGGGACTTTACATAAAAAAGACTTTGTGTCACCCAGACAGAGGGACACAGTTCTTGCCTGCTATGGGAGAAAAGCAGCTGGGATGTGTGGGCAGTAGAGCCGTCTGGAAACACCAGGAGCACCAGGGCTGCCTGCTGAGGCTGCGCCTGAGGCTGCCCTCCAGATCAGAGCTGCTGGTGCTGGGTCAGAGTGGGAGCCCTATGAACCTGTGTTGCACAAGTGCCCCTGTGCCCAAGCATGCCCTGCTAGCCCTGTGCCACCAGGCTGTTAGCCACACTGCAGCGCAGAAAGGACATGATGGGCCATACCCTGTGCTCATGGGCCTTCCAGCAACCACCCTGTAAGCTCAGACCCAGCACAATGACTTCCATTCCAATTTCCCTGGGGAACCTTCCTCCTCTTCTGAGCCAATACTGTTCTTATACTACGTTCTTTCATTGCCTAGTTCAGTCCCCGAGACTGAAATCAGATCTTTGTACATTGTGCCCTTGATGTCACTGAGCTCCCAGGAGATAGGGAAGTGCACCAGCGTGGCCCCATTTCTCAGGGCAACGTGCCACTATAGGGCATTTCTTCTTCAGCAGCATTGCACAGAAGATCTGCATGTGATCTGCAGCCTCACATGACTCAAAGCTGCACTTGTTGAACTCGTTTTGAACTGACTTTTCAAATGCCAGAACATGCACGTTCATGATTTCCCTGCAGCATCAGCCGTACTTGCAAGGACTTCTAGGGACTTATCTTGAAGGACCTGAGTGACCTTCTTCCAGCAAGAGACCTTTAGAAATCCTACACCAATGAAATCCAGCATCCTATGGTGACAGTGGAAATCTCTGCCCCCCAAATTACCAACCAATCAGCTGCAAAGACATTTTTTCATTCCACATATTCCATATTTACAGAATTTTCCCATCCCTGTTGAATCACCATTACTGTCTTTCCAGCAGAGAGCTGCACTGTGTGCAAAAGTGAGTGACACCACTTTTTTTTTCTGACCTTTTTTTCCCTTTAATGATTAATATAGTGGTGATTTTTCCAGTAGGATCCACTTGAGCATTGGCCGAATATGGTATTACCCCCAACTAATACCTTAGTAGTATTAACTTCACAGCTGATGAGAGCAACAATTTTGCCTGCCTACTTGTGAACTTTAAGAAAATACTGGTTGTACCAGAAGCAGAGAAAGTGGTAACCAAAGCAGCCAGGAAATGCTCTTAAGTCCACTGAAAAAAACCCACCCATGTTCATTAAAAGCACTTATAGATTGGCTGTGCAGTTAATTGGGCCAGAAGTTATGAAGCGGCTGCAGGCTGCCAAATGCCATTGGATTAAATGAACAGACTGACAGTTAGAAAGCAAAATAACTAACCTAGAAACGAAAGACCAAAACTGGACATAGGAAAGGCAAACTTTTAAAGCCATTGTTTTTTTATTGAGGAGGAAAGATTTTGGAAGGGAAAGAAGTGGTTTTTTTAATCTGCTTTGCGAGGTTCAGAGGAAGTATAGTGGGTTATATACCAACCCCTCAACCTGTCGGGAGTTCTGCCACTGACTTTCAAAGAGCCCAGATTTCACATGTAGAAGAAGAAAACTCTTTATAGAGCAAGACGCTCTTCACTTCCTATCTTTATGCCAATTCCAGCTACAATCTTTCTTCACAAGTAATGAGCAAAAGCATGTAAGCACTTGCCTCTGATCAAAAAAGGCCTTTTAATTAACTGCAAACACATGTTTAAGTCCTTTCCCTGATAAAGCTGCTTTCCTGAATCAGGGTATAGCAGTGAACTTGACTCAGAGCTATGTGAGCAGTAATACTCACTTTTCATTTGTATTGTTTCTCGTGACAAGGAACAAACTTGTTTACGCAGGTAACTGGACAGTGAATGCTTCTCTTCGCTTTGGTGTTGCTGACTACATCTAATTTGAAGAGACCTTGTAAGGACAGCTAACAGAGAGAGACACTGCCTGCAAGAAACACAGCCTCAAAATGAACACTGACAGCCTTGAAGTGGAACAGACAGATGGAGTCATGTTTGCCAGAGTCCCACAAGCCTTTATTAAAAGCAGACAGGTCTGATGACTGCACAGAAAGGGAACAAGTTAGGTGTAAAAAGGAGGCAGTGCTCTCCATAGTATGTGACTGCATTAGTGGTTTAGACAGGGTTTCACCTTTTCCGAGTGGAAAGGCACAGAGCGACGAAGAGCCCTCCGTGGCTGAGTTCTCTCCGCTTGCAAACTTGTGCAGAAATTCAAAGGGAAAAAAGCAGTGACTTTATTTACTCTGCAAACACGCTGAGTAACAGCCAATCTCCCAACCAAAGTCCTATTCTTCCCGCAGCGCTCAGCTGACTCAAGGGGGCTCGGCAGCACCCAGTGCCAAACGTTTTACCTGTGAACAGGCGACAAGCAGCAGCTTTCTGTTCAGCCTCTCCCTATCTTGTCACCCAGTTCTGGGGTGGTACGAAGCTGCGTACCGGAGATTCTCCTCAGAACATGGAGCATTTACGGTAAGTAAACAGATTTGGAGACGAGTCCTTCCACATGTGCGGGCCGGAAGCTGAGCCGAGAAAGAATCGGGTGAGTCACAAACAATGCCTGGAAGCCTGAAAAAAAACCCCAACAAAAAGCCTGGAGTCCTCCCTACTTTGAAGACATGGTATTCTCCTCAAAAGCATGAGCAGGAACAAAATGTTCTCCTGTAACACACCATTTATGGCTTCATTAGGTACCTTTATCAGTCACCTTCCCATTAATCTTAAAATTTATAATGTTGCCAGATGGACAGCCCTAAATTTAGGAACTACCCCTGTTCCTCTTGGATGCTGTTGTATGGTAATACAATAGAAAAGCCTGGGAACAGCAGTGCAGACCACACTGGTTTATGAAAAAGAGTCCGGGGAAGAGGTAATGATGTGAATTCTTGGGTGGTCCAGTTGCCAGTTGTGCCTCACATGTCCGGCAGCAGGACTGGGCTGCCACAGGGGATTGTTCATCAAAGCCAAGGAAGACAGCGGTGGCTGCTGGGTCCCATAGGACAAAAATATACACCCAGCCCTAGTCATCGGGGAGCAGCAGGCGGCCTGAGGAACCATTATTAGTGCTGGTCTGGGAAGAGGCATATGGTCCATGTCTTGTGGCTTTTGGCCCCAAGAGGAATACAGTATTCAGTCTGGTACAGTAGGAAGAAAAGCTATCCCTGGACAAAGGCAGGATCAATAACATACCATCCTGCAAGGGGAAGACAGCAGCAAATTGACCTGTTGCATGGTACCCTTGTGCAGATTAGGAGGTCTTGTGGTGAAGAAAAGCTAAAAGGATTACAAGTTGATCTAGACATTGTTTACATACCAAGAAAGAAGCCAAAAAATCCGTAACTTCCCTCCTGTAAGTCAGTCAAAGCTCTTGACACAGTTTATGTTCAATGCCGATTAAGTTTTATTCCCAAGGGCGGTACTGCTATTGCTATCCTGTTTATTTCACTCAGGAGGGGACTCAGTAACTTTAATCAAGAAAACCATGATGACATCACGGGGGCAACCAACCTACACCCAGTTTCAGTGATTCCTGAAGTCCAGCCAATGAGAGATATTAAACTCCTTGTCCTCCCTTCCTTCCTAGCTAGATTCCATTGGATTAACACCAATCCCTGTAAAATGATAACCTGCGCCACCTGCAGGAATTAAAAAAGGCTTGAGCTGTACCAGTTTCTTTGACCCATATATCCTAAATTTGGGTAATTTTTCTTATTAACTAATGGCCTTGTGTGGGGGTGAGAAGGAGAGGACATGGGCATGTTCTGTTTCAGTATAATTGCTGGTCAGCTTCCTGATTATTTACAACATCTTATTAAATGATATTATGTCATATGGGAAGCCAAGTAGATGAGGAAAATGTTATAGCAATCTAATTACTGACTCTCTTACAGTACTCTTTACGATGGTCATTAATGCATTCCATATGGGTTCCTAGTGCTGAACTAAAAACATAGCAGACCTAGATTTTGACGTATGAACAATCTCACAGAAAACGGGGTTCAGGGCCACAGGTCAGTACAGCAACGCCTGTGGTGCCCCAGATGTGTCTGCAACGTCAAGAGCAAAACATTGCAGCAAAAGGGGAGGGGATGGCACGCACAGATTAGATCAACATGGTAGACAGATGTGGACTCACCGGGACCCTGCTGAGTTTAGGGGAAGCCTGTCCTGAATGACTGGTCTCAGTTATGCTTGTTGGTAACTCTTTTCTTGTGGAAGTGCAAACACCTTCTGCCATTTTACTAATGAAACGAGACTAGCTGTCCAACTTCCAACTGTCAGGATCCTTTGTACGGACCCTGAATCATGATCCCTTTGGAAACTCCAAGTATAGTAACAGGCTTTTGCATTCTTGCTAAATCTTCCTATTCAGGACATCAGTTTTTTTACCGTCTCTATACATTCATCCACGCAGCTACACCTCTACAGCTACAAATAGCTATGGCTATTTGTTTCCTCTCTCTCCGTTTTCCACTCATGGAATATTCTTGGACACTCTTTTGCTGCCATGTTTGTGGGCTTTCTGGAACACAGTGGGCAAAGTAAGAGGCCAACTCTGCCTTTTTGGTAATTTTTGTGATTTGTTTTTTTTGTGATTACATTTTTCTGGATGTCTCAGAATACTTGCTTTGCCTTTCCTTTTTTTTTTTTTTTTTAAACAGAAGCTTAATAAAACAAATAGTATCTAGGGTCTGACTTCTTAGCATCGGAATGTTACAGCTTTTCAAAACTTCCTCAAGCAAAATTAGTTCCTCTCCCCAGATTTTAACTGCTCATTGGCCACCACTGCCTCACGCCTCATCCGACGGCCCTCAGTGGCACAAACGGGAGAAAAATACAGAAATCCTCTTGGAGAAAGGCCAAACCTCAGACAAAACCAGGATCCAGGACGGGGGCAAGGAGTAGCCGTTGGGATGTGCTGGGGCCTGTGTGACAACTGCCAAAGGGGCCCGCTGCCGTGGCGGCTGGGGCCGGGTGCCGGTTCCTCCCCGCCCCCCCGAGCGGGCCGGGGCTGAGGGGCCATTTCGGGTGCCCCCGGAGCTGCGAAGCGGGGGTACCTCCTGCTCCTGTTTGTAACTCGGCAGGCACAGGGCAGCTCCCCTCAGGGAAAGCCAGGCCCGCGTGACGTCACAAAGGCCC
>JAHREE010000287.1:8716537-8772086 GCA_033628505.1 Tringa tobata | reverse complement strand
CTCCTCGCCTCTCCGCCGGGGTCGGGTTGTGCCGGGCCGGCAGCCGGTGCCCCGGCGCGATGTGCGGGGGGATGGCGGCGAAGGGGCCCGGCGGGCCGCGGTGGTGGCAGAACCGGCGGGCGCGGCTGCTGTGCATGCTGGCGCTCACCTTCCTCTTCTTCGTGGTGGAGGTGGTGGTGAGCCGGGTCACGTCGTCGCTGGCCATGCTCTCCGACTCCTTCCACATGCTCTCCGATGTCATGGCCCTGGTCGTGGCGCTGGTGGCCGTGCGCTTCGCCCAGCGCACCCGTGCCACCAAGAAGAACACCTTCGGGTGGGTGCGGGCCGAGGTGATGGGCGCCCTGGTCAACGCCGTCTTCCTCACCGCCCTCTGCTTCACCATCCTGCTGGAGGCCATCGAGCGCTTCACGGAGCCCCACGAGATCCAGCAGCCGCTGGTGGTCATCGGCGTGGGGGTGGCAGGGCTCGTCATCAACCTGCTGGGGCTCTGCCTCTTCAACCACCACGGCGTCGGGGGCCACGGCCATTCCCACGGCCACGGGCACTCGCACAGTGGCCGGCAGCACGCCCGCAGCAGCCCCAAGCCTGAGCAACCACTCGGGGATGGGGAGGCTGCCCTGCACCGGGAGGAGACCAGCACCTTGGTGGAGAACTGCAGCAGCTCCAATGGAGTCAGCCAGGAGAAGCTAGGTAAGTCTTGCAGTACCTCTGTCCCATCCCAGCATAGAGGTGTCAGGAAAGCAGGAGAGGTCCCTTCCCCGAGGAAGGTGGTGGGCATCCTGGTCCTGCCTGGTGCAAGCTTTGTGAGGACCGGCCGTCCTTCCTCCTCAGCCATCCTTCCTCCTGGGGATGAGGCAAGAAACTTTCTTAGTGGTGCTCTCGGGCACATGGCTTTTGAACCTCTACCTCAAACCTCTCCTTCGAGTGCTACAAGAAGTGCTCTGAGTTGTGTGCTCTGTCTTGCAGGGAGGTCAGAGTGTGAAAGAGTCTTAGGGTAAAGCAGTTTTGCCTTGGAAAAAGTTGGTACTGGTAGAGAAGGCACATGACAAGTGTTTTTTGCCTAGCAACACAAGCTGTCACAAGACATTGCCCTAATGCCTCTGAACTGGCTGCACATCAAATACAGTGCAGCTCAACACCTTGGTCCTGACAGCCGGGTCTCTCCGTTGGGCTGATTGTTGGGTACCTGAGAAGCTAATCTCAATCTGAACGTAACATACTGCAGTATATTCCATTGCCACAATGTTGTACTTCTTCTGGACATCTGTATTAGCAGGAAGAAGTCTTGGAAGTTACCAGTCAGAACTGTGGAAGTCATGCAGTAGGCACTGAATGTGGAGCTCACTGGTGTCAGAGTACAGGCGTGGTTTCTTTGAATTAGTTTTCTTTAGCTTTCTAGAGCATGCACCTTCCCACTCACTTGCACATAGACACAAATTTAAAATTTTCCCTTCCCATTTGTGATCAAACTGTTTTGTGGGAGGGAGTTTCTTGGGTTTTGTGCAGGGTTTTTTTTGTTTTGGTGTTGTGTAGTGTGGGTTTTTTTTAATGGATCCAGAAGCCTGACTACTTTATTTTGAAGTCACTTGGTCAAAACTGAGTTACTGTGTTCTAGCAGAGCAAAAGGTGCATGATTGTTATTTCTCTAGTTTAATCATATGGCATCTCTGTTACCAGGAGGAAGGGGTGTCATTCTTCAGAACCCAGCTGTCTCCTTTATTTTCAGGGCAACATCAGGAGACCACTGTTTCAGTATAAATTGAGGTTCAATTGAGCAGAGTGAACTTTGCTACAGTTTCAGTTTTTCTGTGGTCAGAGGTTCCAATGCACATTTGAGAAATTTAGCAGAGTCTCTTCCCCTCTCTCTCTCTCTCATATGTTTTGACTCCATGTTGGTTTTGAAAAGACAGGTTTTGCAAGAGGATAGGAAAGTTCCTCTGACTATAGTATACACCATTTACTTGACCACATAATAAGCGCTTAATGTTGCTTTAGTTTCAACAAAGGTATCCTAATAATTAGTTTCAAACAACGTAAAATTCCCTTAACCGTTGATCTGATAGATATCTTGGCTTGTGAATTGTTCTTGCATGGTGAAACATGGTGAAAAGTTGTGCTTTAGCCAAGTTTTGGACTAGTTCTAGACTAAGGCTAATTTATAGTATGGAGTAAAATGTATACTGTTTTGAGCTAATTTGTCTGGAATTTCTTATGGGTCTCCTCCTGGCAATAACAAATAATTTGTTGTGGGTATTTAGGTGGTAATAGGATGTAATTTTGGTCACAGTGAAACTTTGAAATAAGTTTGTATTTCCTTCTCTGCCCTGTCATGATTATGTAATGGATGGAGTTATTCATAGTTTACCCATGGAAATGTTAGAGGTAAAGGTGCTTGGAGACTTGTGAGAAGCTGTAAGATGTGTAGGTGAAGACTAGGGAAGTGATTTGGAGTGGTGCTATGCCTTCACTTGAAATTACAAAGAGGGGTAGGCCTTGACTTCTGAAGGTGGAAGAGGAAAGCTAGTGATAGCCTTAGGGGCTAGTCCTGCACAGGTATCTTAGTCCATATTCTTTATGTGAAGTAATCAATTTATAGTTAGATTTAAATGAGCATACTTCAAACGGACATGTTTTAACCTTTTGCCATTAAAAAAATCTTGAGGTTTTTGAAACCCTGTTTCCCATTACCCACCCTTACAGATAGGTCTGCTGACTTTCCAGATCTTCTTTTCTCTGAGTACTTGCTATGCAGCAGAGTATCAGAAAGGTTCCTCTTTCCTTGCTCTCGTCATGGGCTCTGAGGTCTGAACCCTGTAACTTGACATATTTTCCTCTAATTTATTGATTTATGTGGAAGTCAGTTTCAGGTCGCATATTCCATAACTCCTAGAAGCTGTGTGGAAAATGTAGCTGGAGTTTTAGGACAGAAGTGTGATGCATGAGGTTATGAGCCTGGGGCTTGGAACTGACCCAGTCAGCCGCCTTCATAGGAGCCCGCCCCTTCTTCAGAGAGGAGAGAACTTGTAGACACTTCATGAGTACAGTATCACAGTCATGAGAGCAGAGTGGCAGAAGCTGCAGGTCATACTAACATGTTAATGTTTACAAAGCTCTGAATTCAAGAACCACAGAAGCAGTGAGAGCTCCTTGTTTCAGATCGTTGGGCTTGTGGCCAGTGCCTGTTCCATTTCTTTAACACTGGAAGTTTTCTATCCAAAGAAGAACTTTAGAAGAATAGTAGGAGGTTAATCATGTAAAAGACTTTCAATTTTGAACATTGGAAGGTTTTTTTTGTTTCAAAGAACATTCTTCTTTGTAATGATGTGTGCATTTATTTCTATATAGGTAGTTAAGTGTGATGGAGTGGTAATACCGCAGCTAGTTTTGTCAAAGGAGGGCACTAAAATGTTCATTTATGCATTGCATAGTTCATGACGCATTGCTTTGGGCATCAGCAGCTATATATCACTTAACAACTGTATGCCACTTAAAAAAACTTATTTTTGGTACTTTTAAAAATGTATTCCAAAATATAAATAACACTAGTTCATAGGCTCTGAGACCTTTGGTGATAACTTGCACTGTCCTCTAGTTACTACTGCTGATAAATTCTGCCATTTAGACCTAAAAGCTCAGCTTGTTGTATCTCACAGTTCTGCCTCCATGCACCATCTCAGAAAAACTTTATTTTCCTTGAATGCAGAAGTCTTTTCAAAATGAACTACTAAACCTGAGAAGAAGTGGCTATAAGGCAGTATCCACACAGCTTTTCAACTTCTGGCCTCATAAATTTTAATATAAAATAGCAACACAGTCCTTTGGTTCAAGAGAGATTTTAGCAATGTAATCAGCCTTCTGGCTTTTCAAAAGAGGGAACAAATGTAAGTCACTTAGCTACTTAACCGGCTTTTTAATATATGCTCTGTAATTCTACGTTTTAAGAAATGAACAGTGAGTAGTCAAATGGTTAAACAGCTGGAAAATGCCGGAACAGTTTTTCAGTAAAATAAATGAAGATGTGGTCATCTTCATACTTTGCCACTATAACTTTTAAGGTCCATGTAGAAGCAATTGTCTTCTAGACTATTTAGATCACTTACTGGGACAACTGAATATTTCTAAGCCAGAGAAGATATTGCTAAGTGTTATGCCTAGTGTTGCTTGCTTTTCAGTTTTGTACTTAATGTTGGTTATTATTTTATAAGGCATTCTAGTAATGTGTAGTATTACATCATACACCTAATCATTTTACTGTTTTCTTGTCAGGTGATATGAAAGATGACATGACTGACCTACAAGTGAACGGGAACGCTGGTCATTATCCTCTGGATGAAGAGGAGGTTGAAGAAGACTCTAGTGCGCAGCTTAACATGCGTGGAGTTTTCCTGCATGTTTTTGGAGATGCCTTAGGTTCAGTTATTGTGGTAGTGAATGCCTTGCTCTTTTATGGGTTGTGGAATCCATGCCCCAAAGACGGGCCCTGCTTTAATCCATGCGTCAATAATCATTGCACGGAAAATGCTACTTTATCCCAAACACTTGGCAGAGCAAACAAGTCTGAGCAGGAGAGCTTTACGGTGGCTGGTCCATGCTGGTTGCTGTATTTAGATCCCGTCCTTTGTTTGATCATGGTTTGTATACTCCTTTACACAACCTACCCGTTACTTAGGGAGTCAGCCCTTATACTTCTACAGACTGTTCCCAAACAAATAGATGTTCACTCTTTGAACTCAAAGTTACGTACCCTTGAAGGAGTCGAAGCAGTCCACGAATTACACATCTGGCAGCTGGCAGGCAGTAGGATCATTGGCACTGCTCACATAAAGTGTCCTGACCCTTCCACATACATGATGGTGGCAAAGCGCATAAAAGAGATCTTTCATGACGAAGGGATTCATGCAACTACCATTCAGCCTGAGTTTGCCAGCGTTGGCTCCGAAACAGGGAGAGGGAAATGTGCGTTTCCTTGCAGGACTCAGTGTGCTTTGAAGCAGTGTTGCGGAACAGGAGAAGATAATACTACAAAGAAGACGGAAAAATCTTCGTCACTTAGTATTTCTTGTTCAGAAGTTGTCATTGAATTTTCGAAAACTAGGAGGACTAAGTCGGAGAGTATCCCTTCAGTTAAGCTAGAGGCAAACACCGATCAAAATGAGCAGTTTGAATCATCTTTGTAACTCCCCCAATGGTGCTACCTGAGCTTTCGTGACTTTGACAACAGCTATATTGCAAGAGGAAGAGACAGACGTTTGAGATGCAATTTTGCCAAGTAGTGTAATTGCTGAAGTCCTTGTTCTTGTCATATTGCTAAATCTAGAATGCTTGTTTCAAAGAACATAATGTCACTGTCATGATACAATGTGTTTGTGTTGACTTTATACTGAAACAGACAGAAAGTGCACCAGTGCTGTAATAACTTCAGAAAAACAGTTCCAACATTTCAGCAGAGACACTTTTTGCTGTGCTTCAAATTAAAATATTTTTTTCCAGTGAAAAGATATTTGAGGGATAAGCGTGTAGGAACTCAATTTGTGTTACAGATTTCTTGGGCCTACTCTTTCCTTTAATATTTGATTTGTAGATATTTTAATATATTGTTTATTTAGAAGCCCTAAGGAAACCAAAGTTCATAGGATGTTTTTAAAGATATAACTACTTAAAACTGGAAACCACTTTGCAGTTTCACATATTTTTCTTAAACCTATATAATAATAAATGTGAAGGCTTTTCTAATGAATTTATCGTATAGCATATTTTAAATAGAAACTATCCCCACTTCTTCTGGCAAGGTAGCGAGGTAATTAAAATCAACTGCTTGTGAAAATATCAGATGTGAAAGGGTTTTTTTCTGTCAGAATGGAAGTTCAAGCTGCTGTGTACTGCTCTGTGATCAAGATGTGAGACTGACCGATAAAGTAACACGTACTTTCATATTTTATGGATTTTCTGGTGTTTTTCCTTATTTCCAAGTTTGTATCTGGTCATAAAAGTCTTTTGACGTTTAAAGAATCCTTGACTCACAGTGCTGCAAATGAAGAGCTGGAGCTTCGTTTTTAACTGATTCTTGGTTTACTAAGATGAAAGAATTAGTTATGTCAATACATCTTCTGCCAGGGAAAGTCTGCCAAGCACCAACAGTCTAAGTCATGCTTTTAAGCGTAGACAGTAGCCTCTGTAACGATCAACTAATTCAGTGGGATGTTTTGCTTGTAGTTGAGTGTGTCTATAAGCACTTGCAGTGACTGCAGTCATGATCCCCACCGCATCCTCGGGAGCCCTTAGGAAGTAGGAAGGAAGACTTCTGAGGAAGTGGGGCAGGGAGCAGGATTTCTTTCACTGTATTTCACGCTTTGAGATTTTTATGTATCGCATAATTTCACTTACTGAGTATGCAAGTCTACAGTTTAAAATGTTCTCTCTGTCAATTGACAGCTGGCTCTACAGAAGCTGTTACAGTATGCTGCCAGCTTACACCGTAACAAAGGAGAAACTGCTCTGTGGACTCTGAATTTGGGAGAGACTAGCTGAGGGTTGAAGATAAAACATACAAGAAATCTAATCTAAACCGCTGACCCTTTTGATCCACCCTCCAGTTATGTACAGGAAACAATGCCGTGTGATTTAATTGACTGCTCCTATGCTCAAAACTGGAAAACAACTCAGATCTTCCATTGTTTGCTCTGTGACTCTGGACATGACAAACACTCTGCCTCAGTTTCCCTGTCTTAAAATGGGGATAATACCTACCTCACAGGGGTGTTGTGAGGCTTAACTCTTGTGTGAAGAGCTCTGAGATCTGTTACTGGAAGGCACTGGAAGGAGTATAAGATATTAAATGACGTGGTATTTACTTCTTTTACAAATGTGTTGCGATACGTAGGCACAACAGAGGGAACTGAGGATAGTTTTGGCCTTATGAAATTCTTTGATGCTGTGGTTTTCAGGTTTTTAACAGTATTTAAATGTAGATTTTTTTAAAAAGAATGTTTTGTTAGTGAAGGGAATGTAGCTTTGCCTCCGGATACAGAAATGCCTCGCTAGTTTGCATCTCTAGTGCGTGTCTCGTATGATAATTGCTCCAAAGTAGTTAAAAAAAATCTGCTGCTCGTCGGACCTGGGTTGGTCCAGGTCGTGTCAGTGGTCTTACCCAACTTCTCAGCAGAGCATTGCAGTCAACTCTCGATTGTCCATGGGTGGATTACCAGTGTTGTATATTAACTGTGCGGTCTGCAAGGGCCGGACTGGCGCTGCGTCGCCTGCTGGTGCGATATGTTGGCCAAACGCTACGTGCCAAAGCATTGGAAAAGTAAAGGAGCTGAGTCTAGTTTGTCAGGAGCCTGCTCTCGTGGGGTTTGTCAGCTTGGGTGCCGCGCAGCACCCCGCAGTTATTTTGCCTCTCGGCTGCTCAGGTGCATCCACGGGAAGCTGCGGTGCGTGGATGGGTCGGTTCAGCTTTGCGCTGGCTCGGGGGTGCTGGTGCTTCACAGCCATCGGCATCGCTCACCTTTTTCTGTGTTCATGCTTGTTGTATAGTCCCATAAACTAACTTAAATATCTTAATATAGTATTTATACATGTTTTTTGTTTTGTCTGAATTATCTTAACTCTTTCTCCTGTTACCTGTATATGATCTAGAGTTGACTGTTGAATGAGATCTTGTATGAGACTACATTTACAAGATATGCTACCACTGCTAGTATACTACAAAGTATTAACCAAGTAAATTTTGAAATGAACAAAGTACTATTTTTTTTTCGGAAATGTGTATCCTTGCTTTTTATGGTAAACTTTCACTAATTATTTTGCTTGCTAGTTTAAAATTGGTCTCAGTCATTAGTATGAATTATTGAGGTCCTGCTGTATATCACTAATGCGCCAGAGAACTACTGCTCTTTAGTTTATTTTGAAAAGAAAACCCAAGACAAACCGTAGTAGCACTGAGAAGCCTGACTGACTTCTCTTCTGTTGCTCCTATAAAAAGAGAGCAACTATTACGTCTTGACAGTTGCCGCCATTGGTTAACTGTCTCAGTAAATGCATCTGAATAGATGGAGTTGTAGTCCCTAATTCCATTGTAACTATTTAATCTTTTTTGTGTGTGCCAGAAGTCATATTTTTCTATTTCTGTGTCCATTGCAGGCAATGGCTAGCTTAAAAGACAAAAAGCTCTCCCCTGCTTTATTTTTATTATCAGGACAGGGTACAGATGTGACGATGATGATGATGGTGGGGGCAGAAAGGGGGAGTTGCGTGGCCTCTCTGTCCTGCGCAGTGTTGCGTGTGCAGCACCAGCTGGTGTTAATGGGGCTCTTTAGTCTCTTCAGCCCTCGATGGCAAATTCCCTGAAAGCATATAGTCAGGTCGAGGCGGTGGCTGTACAGTAGCAGGAACACAATTTTTGTGTTTGCTCTGGCTGTATGAGGCCCGACTGTAGCTTGCTAGCTTGCGATATAACTTGATATTTTTTTTTTCAACCTCATCT
This sequence comes from Tringa tobata, assembly GCA_033628505.1. Taxonomy (NCBI): domain Eukaryota; kingdom Metazoa; phylum Chordata; class Aves; order Charadriiformes; family Scolopacidae; genus Tringa; species Tringa tobata. The sequence continues at coordinate 8,763,604 of JAHREE010000287.1, read as the reverse complement.
ATCTGTGGTTACACAGACTTAATTTGTTTGGAAGATCACAATTCCAGAATACTGGGAGCGTTCAAAAACACTGGGCAGTCTATCTCTCTTTTTTTTTTTCCACAAAGCATGAAACTAGTGAATCTCATGTAATTGAACACTGCAGTGGTGGGGAGCTAATTGTATTGTGTATCACATTCCTGAATTTTTAAAATAAAAAAATATGGAACACTGATTTTAAGGAGAAATAAGTTTGTATTTCAGTGTCTAGATCATTTATGCTTCCGATTAAATGTGTCAGAGATGTACCAAACATCACTGGGTAAAATATTTTACACTTAGTACGTCTCATCCAGAAACATGCTATTTTAGAATCACTTCTTAGATTATATCTGCCCCTAAGGGTGCAGTGTGGAACTAATTGAACCGCTCAGTGGGCTTGCACGGTACCGTGAAGCTTTATTTTTTAGTGGAGTAAATTGCTTCTGTGGAGCCCCTTATAATTTTAGCTTGATTGCCTTCTTCATCCACTCTAGGCTTTTGGTGATATCTGTTATTGCTGCATCATGGTATTTGATATGGACACACACATAGTTATGTAAAAGACAAAACTAGCCCCAACTTGTGACTCCCCAAAAGTCATGGCAAGGGCTCAGTCCTGTAAATTTCTGTATTCACGAATAGTTTTATCAGGCTGACGAGTAGTTACTTGCATGCAAGCAATTACTTGTGGGAGTGAGTCCAAAGCTGCTGCCAGTACAGCCTGGCTATTGAAGAAAGTACCTAGATTTTGTGGATGTATTAAAATCAGGAGTACTGTGGTGTTCCTAAATTTGCTGCAGAAATGCTATCGGTGTGCTATAATTCCAGGATTTATTCATTTTCCCTGTTCTCCAAAAAGAAAGAAAAGAAGCCCATTGAGTGTCCTAAGACTTGTTAACAAGTTTAGCTAAATTCACGTTGCTGTTTGCTGCTGAAATGGGGCCGTCTGAATTTATCAAACACTGCCGAGTGCAGTTTGGGGGGGAGGGATAAAGATTCTTGCCATTCTCCTTCCCCTGCCCTGGGCTTTGACTGCACTTTCTAATCTCTTCAGCTATGGAGAGACCGAGGAGGGGGATGGAGGGGGTGAATTTTGTAGCTAGATGTTCTGAGTTCCACGTGGAGGGAATGGGAAACACTGCTAACTATATTTAAAAGCATATAAATATGCTCTGACTATTTTAGTTTCATAGCACAGCATCAGTTACGCCCTTTTTAGGTATGCATTTAAGTTCAGCTCTGTAGTAACTTTGGGTTTTGCTGTCTGTGCTGGTCAGAGAGAGGTGGATGCTCCGTTTGCCTGAGCTAAAGCTGGTCTTGACAATTTTCCAGATCAAACGTAGCTTTGCTGATAACAGGAGCTCTGATTATTCCTTGTGACCTTTGCTTTGTGTGGTTAGCTGCCCGTGGGGGTACGTTACCAGGTTTTAGCGGGCTCACATTTATATTTTTTTTGCATTCACTGTGTTATCAAAGTAGTTGAAGAGCAAAACCACAATACTGAAAAATATCTTTCATCTCAAAAGCACATGGGATTAATTTGGCTGCTTTTTTTTTCATGTCCTGGATCCTGTTTCTGAGCAATGTTGAAATATAACTAGCATAGCTAGGGTTCATTGATGAATTTTTTTTGGCCTTCTTTGAAAATAAATAATAATATTTTGAGGTTTGTAGGTTGTTTTCTTAATTTTATTTTGAATTAAGTATTAAAGTCTGAGAAAATAAATGGAGCTCTTGAATGTCAAATGCGTTTACTTGGGATTTCTTTCTCAGGTCAGTTCCTAGGAGGAAATCTGACCAGTAGAAATGCACTTTCACCATTTCCCAGAACCTCAGAAACACGTGCAAAGAGTACAGGTAGAAGAAGAGGTTAATAAACGGGTTGTTAAGTGAAGGCCTCCAACTATCTGGATTCCAAGTGCAATTAAAAGAATAGTTGCTCAGTTCTAGGATCATGTGAAGAGTTAATTATGCAAAATGCTTTTTTTTTTTTTTTTTCCCCTAAGGAAAACAGCCTTTGAAAAGAATAGAAAACCTTCCTGTCCTGTTAATTGGCCGAGGTTAAAAATGTAACGCACGGGTCAGTAAGGCAGGCTTCCTAACAGAAGTCCGTACTGTTTAATACAACGTCTTTGGGAGGCAGCTACTCTAGAGCAGCAGATGCTTTGGTGTTTTCCAGCTTCATTTGTTCCCATGCAGAAACGCCGCCGCTGGTAGAGTTTGTTGGGAGGAAAGTACTGACTGCAGAAAGGGATAGAGCTGCCAGCAATAGCTCTGGGGAGGGCAGGGTGGTTATTAATACCTGCCCGGGGCTGGGCATGGGCTTGACGTGAGGAGTTCGTTTTGGAGCCCTTCACTGGAGCAGCTTCAGCAGCTGCTTTTTTTCTCCTTCAAGAAGGCAAAATGATTCCCTGTTATTAGCTATATGTGCAGGAGGGTATGTTTGCTTGGACTGTAAGCACCGCACACGAGCTTCAGTTTTGCCGCTTTCCAAAGCTACTTCTGCCTCATCATAAAAAGATGTGATTTAAGCTTAATGCGAACATCCTTTATGACACATGCTAATGTGGGAATTTTCAATTAATAGGATGGGAAGGTAAGCTTTGGGTCTGTATCTTGCTTTTGCTTTTACACGTACCTTTACCCATGCCGTTCCTCGACTTCCTATCCCAGATGGTTGCCTGATCACCTCAAGGACCAGATCTAGCTCCTAGAACATCTCCTTCTTGCTGCTTTTGCATCGGGGGAGCTGATGCCAGAGAGGAAGGGCAGGATGGGAGTGAAGCTGTGTCTGACTCCAGGCAGGTAACCACTTTCAGCAGGAACCTTCTCCTCAGCCTGATCCATGCTAGCACCCCAAACCTGGCATGAAACCCTCGCCACCAACACTTTGGTTAGCATTTATGTATATGTATTTTATGTTCTCTTTTATATTTTTTTTTTTTTGGTGACAACTAACACAAGCTTTAAGGTAGGGCTCAGGCCAAATTGTAATCCCTCTCTTCTGTCACCCAAGCTCCATTTCTAGCCGCGGCTCTGGTGGGCATCCCAGCATTGGGGCATCCCAGGGTTGGTGGGTATCCCAGCTCCGGGCATCCCAGCGTTTCCCTCACAGCAGCTGGTGCAGCTAAGAATAGCCACAGCGATGCTGTGGAGCAGGATGTGCAACCTGCTGGGTTTCCTGCGTTTGTGCCGGTGTTGCTGGCCTGGGACGAAGCCTGCCCTCCCCCGTCTTCCCTGCTGGCGCTGCCGGACTCGCTGGGTGAATTTGTTAGATTTAATTTGTTGGATTAGGTTTGCCTGCACTTGTTTCTGTTGTGTTCTGCAGGACAGGCAGTCACGTTCCGCAGTACAGGCAAAAAAAAAAAAACACCTCATCTGAGTGAGGTATTGACTTGCTGCCCCTCAGCAAAAAAAGCTGGATTCAGCTTTTTGGGGCTGGTTTGATGTGACTGTGCCACCCTTCCAGCTGGGGGTGCAGACGGTGTACGGGAGCACGGGAGGGTGAGCCTCGGCGGGTACCGAGGTCGCTGGCGCTTACCTGATGCCGGTGCTCACACCCTGGCTCAGGAGGGAACAGCATTCCCACACACCAACGCCGCACACCTCGCCGTACCCGAGAGATTTTGGCATTAGGAGAACGCAGCCCATCGTTCTTGTCCTGGGGTGCCCGAGGTCTCGCCCCCAGTCGGTTGCAGACAAGCTCACTTTCCCTTGAGAAAGAGGTTACGTGAATTAACAAAATTTGGGTGATAATTTTCTCTCCTATCTTTGTGGCCACGTGCGAAGGCTCTGACCCAAATGGATGGGGTTGGTTCTGGGTGCTTCCAGCTGAGTGTAAGGAGGGTTAAAATGCCAGGTAAAATCTAGGCTCAAGCAGCTCAACTTCTAAATATCCACAGTGTCAGAGGTCTTAGGCTTTTACGTCATGCTGTTTTGAAGGGGTTTGCTCTTCTCATGCTGCTGTTCAAAAAAAAAGAAGAATTGTGTTTAATTATCACAAGAATTATTAGGCAGCCTTGGTAGCTGTGTTTCCCGTTTGTCTGAGTATCTCCCTGCACAGAGTAGGTGCCCAGAGCAGACACTGAGGATTGAGCTGGCACGCTGTCGCTAAAAAGGAGGTGTTTGGTACATATGCTTCAATTTGGAAGTGGAATGACACTTGGCACCATAATGTCCTAGTTATCTTTTTTTTTTTTTTTTTTTTTGAAGGAGTAGGAAAACGACAGAGCTAAATATTGAGTTGAGCTGCGTGGGCCGAGCTCCTGTGTGAGGACCACGCTGACGTCGTGGTCACAGCGTGACATCGTCAGCCGTATGTGAAAAGCTCAGAGCATCACCCAGGCCGTGTGTGTTATTCAAAACCTCAGCAACATTTACTTACATGGGCTTTTTTTTTTTTCTCCCTTAACAGATCCAGAGAAGTTTGGCCAAGCAGCTTAAACATCTCACTACCAATTTAGAAGATGAGCTGCAAGGCTTTGGACCGTGGTGTGTAATTCACCTGGATTGCAACAGCGTGTGCTGGTCTGGAAAAAAGTGTGCCATTGAACCCAGAATTTCAATGCCATTGCCCTCGTCTGCCCTTTCTAAAAGTATCATCGAAAATGAGGTAATGTCAAAATAAGGTTTCTCTGCTGAAAGCTGTTTGGATATGAAAGTCTGCAGCTTTTGCAGTAGCCTCTTCTGTCAACAAGGGGCTGGCTGCCTCACCTGCAGCGCTCCCGATCACGGAGGCATTGCAAGACCAGCATCTGTGGTGCTCTTAATTGCTGGCCTCTGCCCGGACAGTTGCCTTAGCTATTACTGTGTGTTTGAGAGTTTCGCAACAGTTCTTCAGATGTTTTTAAGTATGGAAAATTTGTTCTGCGAGGTTTTTGCCAAACCTTCTTTCTGCTCCAGTAGTATCGGGAAGGCAGATCATTTCTCCCATAGTGGTCACTCTGATTAGCAGAGAGCAAATGAAATGATAGCGCCCATGGAGAAAGACGAGCAATGGAGCGTGTGTGGGTTTTGCATTTGGTCTGGTTATATTTTTTTTTCCCACCGCAGCTGGTTTGGTGAGGGTAGTGATGCTCTTTGGTCTTTCTCTATAGCTCTGCGGTGCTTAACGGCTTGTTAACGAGAGACCTACCTGTGATGTCTGTGGATATCAAAGTTAGTGAAAGACATGGGAAAAAGTGCTTAAACAGATCACAGCCGAAACTGAGACCTTAGTCTTTCTGAGACTGAGAAGGCAGCCAGCGCAACCTCAGCTGTTAATCAGGAAGGGACAGTGGGAAGTACCAAGCTTAGCACGCTGCTATAAAAACGGTGTAGAAAATCAAGTAACGGTAGTTTTGTTTCATACCTGAGCATGTGAGAGGTAGCCCATATTAAGAGACTGTGGCTTGGCGTAAGTAATGTCTTTGCACCGAGGCTTTGTGGCTGGCAATGGTTAAGATCCCGAGAGAGCGGTATTTCTCCAAATGACTTAAGGTAAAGTCAAATGTGGAGAGTCCTTATGCAACATGGAGTTCCCCTTTCGAAACAGCGGTTTGGAGAGAAAAAGTCATTGGTCGGGGCTAGGACAAAAATTGCTTAAACAAGATAAACAAGGGTGGACTGCTGCCGTCTTTCCCTTCCCCTTTATCTCTAAACCTTAACCTTAAATTGCAAATCTGAGGTTAGCGCAGTGCAGTGCAACTGCAACTACTGAAACCACAACTACACAGCTACATTTTAATAGATCCTACGTATTTCAATAATGATGAAGGTTTCAACGTTCCTCTAGGTAACAGAAATATTTCTATGTTTTTAAAGTTCACATGCAAGTATTTTTAAATATTACTAAGAATATTTTCAAATTAAATAATTAGTTCTCCCGATAAAGTGTTTCATAATCAAGAAAATGATTTACTAATTCTGTATCCTTGTTTCTAATCCAAATAGTTCACAGAATATAGAAATAAACTTCATTTTCAAAAAGCTGTCCAATTTTTGTGGGCATGGTATTTTTTAAATATCAGCTAGAAAAAAAGGAGTCATAATTTCAGTCATAAAATTTGAGCTAACTACACAATGTTGGTGGCAGGCCACTTGCCACTAAGAAATACTTCAGCCCAGTGCAGAGCTGTGAGTGGCTGAAGAACCTGCTGTGAGAACAAGGATTGTGGCCATAAAATAGGGTGGAAAATCAGAGCTTGAGCTTCACAAAGAAGAAACTACTTCAGTGATATGTAAGAAAAGGTATCTGTTCCTAAATTGCATTTTTGCTTGTGTTACGCATAGCATCCTGCAAAATTAAACCCTTCAATATACTGGTTATGTGATGATGACTTTATTCCAGAAATACCAGATTAGATCCTGTCCTATGCAATGGTTTATCCAGGTGGTGAAAGTTTGGCAGGGAAGAGTGGAGAGCATGATAGCTGCATTTCTGGACTGTACACCACTTAGCTACTCCTTAGAGTACATGCATTCCGTTTTTTTATACAGTGTGGAAGTGTGTTTGGGGTTTTGCCCAAATCTGATAATCCTGGTTTTCAAAAAACTTTGTTCTGACAGGTGAAGATGAGGCTAGATTAACTCTCAACACCTTTAGCCTTTGTTAGGAAAGGTGGGTTTAGGTTGGTTTTTTTTTTAATTTTTTCTGCAAATGTGATTAATTCCAAACAGAGCTGCTCATATTTAGAGGAAGAAGAGCTTTGGATTCACTGAGATTTCACCAAGGTGCTTTTTGGTAAGTCTAAGCTGTTTACTAAGTAAATTGGGTAGGATGGTAACGGTTGTTACAGAACCCCTTAGAGCATGTTTTCCATCTCCTAGCATCTGTAATAAGTAGATTATGAACATAAGAGCCTGCCCTGGTACAGTGTTGGGAACTCTGACAGAGGTGAAAAGCACTCTCTGTTCCTAGCCCACATGGGGCTCTGACCTCTGTCATGCTTTTCATCCATCAAACGTCGCTAGATAGAGTTTAAAGAAATACAAAGTACTCTCTGAGGCTAGAAAATGAGACCTCTGACTTTGTAGTGACTGTGGCTCTCTGAGTGGTCTCACTTGTCTCCATGTGGACTTCGGTTTCCCCCAAAATTTAAAATTTCATTTTTAGGCTGACCTTGGAAATAGGAATGGGAGGCTGCTTGTAGAAATCTTGTGGGCAGCCAGCCGGACTACTGCTGTGCTAAGGAAAGAAGCCATCCTCCCTCGGACTGCACCCCAAGCAGACCCAGCCTAGGGATGGAAAACCAGCATTCCTCCTCGGAGAAGCCCAAATTGCCGCTGGTGAATCCCTGCTGTATTGCACCACTTTGGGGGCCATAGCATGACAGGAGAAGCAAGGGCATCGCTGCCCAGAGCTTGGACACGTGTGGGTCAGCTAACGTGTGCTCTGAGCAACTCCTCTTGCAAAACACCCATCTAACGACAAAGGCACATATAGTCCTATCCCTCAACATTTAAAACTCTGACTCTTTGTATAGGAAAGGCCTTCAAATCAAGGCCATGTATGGTGTAGTTGCGAAGAGAGCGGTGGGCTGGTGGAAATGGCACTGCCAGTGATGTAGCAACTCTGATACTGGGCTACCAGTCCAGTTATTCCTCGGATGTTAATGCCACTGCTGAGTTTAGATCTGACAAATGAGTCTTAAAACTCAATTTATGCAGAAATGACTGTTTAAACCTGGTTACTTCTCCTTTCCTATTGCAGGTGGCTTTTCCAGCTTGTCTGCTTTTTCCACCATGACTTCTAGGCACTGCTAGGGGACTAGGTTGTCCCCTCCCAGCGGAGCACTGAGGACGCGGATAGGTATCCTCCAGGCAGGGCTGCAGGATGCTTCCTAATCTGGAAATGGGGAAAAACACCCACCACGAGAGTGTTTGCAGCGCTTTACTAAATATGTAATAGTTACTGAAGTCTCCAGGACTTTGGAATCACATGGACTCTGACTTCTCGTGCAATGCTATATAGTGTTTAGGTAAAAAGTTAAAACTATACTTACTCTAAAATAAACCTACACTGTAACATGGAGGCAGAAAGACAGACAGAATTAGTACTGTTTCCCTCTTTAATAGGAGTCAAGCTGAGATGGAGAAGGAGAGTTTATAAATGTTTTCTGTTTAGTTTTTTTCCTTTCGCACTTTGCATGACTTCTTGTTAGAAGGCTAGAAACAGACTTCTGTTAACTTTTGGTTATTAAAAAACCAAAGAGTAGTCTTGGAAAGAAATTGGGGTCTGAGAACACAGCAGGGTAATGGGAAACTTAATAAATATCCTGTTGTTATAACATCTGTCATTTTAGCATTAACAAGCTCACGACTTTAGCTGTTGTATGATCACAGCTCCACTTTGCAGATTAAGGGAAAGGCTGTTAGACCTTTCAAGTAAAAGCTTTCTGCACGGCAGGATGCTTTAACCTCTTGTATCCTGAAGCTATTTAGCTAAAGCAGCCTGAAAATGATATTGAGACAGACTCCTGTGTGAGTCAATTAGGAGGGATAGAGAAGCAGTTAGGCTCAAGGGTTTTCCTCATTTTTTACTCTTTGATGTCCAGAAGAGCCAGAAAAAAGCCTCAAAACCAAAATAATGTGGGTTGGGTTTGATTTGTTTGGGGTTCTTTTTGTTTTGTTTTGGGTTTTCTTTGTTGGTTTGTTGTTTGTTTGTTTGTTTTTAATTTTGATTTGGCCATACTTTGGTTGTCTTAAAGTTGTAGAGATGAGATTTAAGAGACTGTCTTATTAAATGAATAAATATCACTGAAGCAAAATTATGGTAGATGTCCATCGCTTTCAAGGCAGTAAATATATACCAACTGCAAACACAGAGTGGTATTTTGGCTCATTTAAAACAGGCCTATGTAAGGACCAGAACAACTGTACAAATACTGAGCTCCATATAGTGTCTCTTGCCACCTGTTTCTGTGATTTCTTTAGCCTGTTGACTCATATTTTTCTTTTCTGGAAGCTAAAGAAAATGCCTGCCATGCTGAAAATGCTCCTGGTTTGGTTTTAATCTCAGACAAAGTTCATCCGAAACAAGGTCAATGTTTCTGACTTCGTTATTTTTTGCTTCTATGTGTCAGGTGGTGGAATGAGAGCCCTCTATGAACTTTGTGCTGCAAACATCACCCACCCGGTGCACGGCTTCTTATGCAGGAAGGAGCAGAGGAGCTGAAAGAAAGAGGTTGTCTTGGTGCTTGGGAGAAGTCCATGGCATGTTGGGTGCAAGCAAGAGATGTGGTGTTGGAAGAGACCTGTAGCCATCTTGTCCCAGAGCGCTCCTTTGTCATCCCTTGTTGTCCTCCCTCAGGGTAAGGAAGCACCCTGTCCAGGTCACAGCTCCCCCAGGGACCGGTATCAGTCTATTGGTGGACCACGTCTCCTAAGATGTAAGGACAAACCACCGTGTTCACTTGCTGCTTAGATGCTTCTGAAAAGCCCAGAGGCATCAGCTTGCACCCTCAAGTGCTTCCAAGCCTCTGCTTTCTTTTGGAGCCTACGTGCCAAGTGATTTTTCATAGCATTTAGGCTCCTGAATGCATGTTTGGCATGATAAGGCTCCTTAAAGCATGTTTGTTTGCTTTAAACAGGACTGAGATTGTCTTGCAAATGCTGATACTCTGTTTGGGGGAAAAACACCATACAAACGAGTAAGTCCAGATGTACAGAAGAGCTCCTGTCTCGTGTGGCATGACTGGAAAGCACAGATGTGATCTGGGGCACTGGGGCACACAAAGCCCTTGCTCAGATCATTAATGAGCAGCAGATTTACTTTGTGTGTTTTCAACTTCTATTCCTTGTAATGACGTTAAAGCAAAATCAGGAACCTACATACTCCCCTCCCCAAATTTTGAAAATAGCTGTGCAAACATTTCAGTAGCTGGTGGTGGTTTCAGTTTCACAGGGGCAAAGGAGGGGCTTTTTTTTTTAAAAGAAATTATTTTACTTCCTGAAATATTTAAAAAAACACCCGACTGAAAGCCACTTTTAATTTTTAAATACTTTTCCCTTTTGCCAGTGAAATTACAAGTTCAAATTCTCACAATGTTTTGAGTAGAACAAAACATTTGGACCGCAGTAGCTCTTGCTAAAGACTTTCAGAAGTGCTAACATGATAGAAAAACAATTATTTGCATGGGGGTAATTAGAACTCATTGAAGAATGAGAGACATGAATCCCAACAATGAAGTTCAATGGTTAGCACTAAGATCTTGCAATTAGACTGTGCTGTAGGATTATGCATATTAGCACATGAATTACTCTTTAAATTATAGATGTTGAACCAAATAATTATCTACAGCTTCTGGGAAGGGATAATCAGGTTAGGCTGGTGAAATACAATACTTTGCTTTTGCAAAATACAAATAGAAGTACAGCTTGCTGAAAACACAACAAATTGTTCCCCACGACTGCATTGTCCGGTTAAGCCACATTTCTTCTTTCTGAAACATGGGTGGCACGTTACACTTTTTTTCCCTTTAAAAGCAGGCAAAATTAGAAGAGTCAAAACCTTGAGGAACGCCTACCAGATTTCCAGGGACTGGCTGCAAAAAAACCTACGGAGGTGCTAATTTGTGTCCTTCTGGCTCCGGCAAAGAGGGTGCTGGGAAGACCAGGGGCCTGCTGGGTGTCAGGGAACATGGGTGTTGCTCTCTGATGCCGGCGTGGGCATCGTTGCTGCTGTGCCTGGGCTTGTGGGAGCCAGCTGCCTCCAGAGGGGCTGCACGGCTGCGACCCTCATGGGTGGCTGCGACCCTCATGGGTGGCTGCAATCCCCTGGCATAGCTGCAATCCCCTGGCACGGCTGCAATCCCCTCGCACGGCTGCGAAACTTAACGCACAGCTGCAACCCCTGAGCACAGCTGTGCTGGGGCTGTCCTGGGCAGGTGCAGGGGGATTGATTAGAGGGGTTTGGCGCAGAGGGGCAGCCCCACACTTATCTCCCACAGCAGCCCGGCGCCACCCTGCCTCTCCCCTGGGCAGTGGGGCAGCCCGGGGACCTCTGCTCTTCAGCTCGAGCTCTCTGTGGCCACCAGCGATGTGACACCTTGCCGGCCTCCATGCTCAGTGGCAATTTACTGAGCCCTCTACCGTCGCTCACTGTCTCAGGAAGTTTTATCCCAGCCCCCTGTCCCGTGCAGGTGACCAACTAGGGCATTGCCCGCGGGATCAGTCCTGCTTTCTCCTGCTGGTGGGTCCCTGTCCAGAGCTGCCCCACAACCGCCCCAGAAGATGCCAGCCCGCTCTGGTGCCACTCCTCCCGAGCTGGCCCACAGGGCCACTGCACAACCCCAGTGATGTGAGCGATTGCTCTCGTGCTATAAAGTGCAATTTGCCAAAATGAAACCGCTCCAGCCGCAGGCAGCCGGCCGCAGCATCCCAGCAGTGCCGGAATCGCCGCCACCGCAAGGAAACGGGCGGCCGTCATTAGCAGGGAAATTCATCTTTTACAAGAGCCACAACGGGCGATTAGCTTTTAACCAGGTTTTAGGGGTGGGAAACGGCTTTCCTGTCGGGCAAACCCTTAACAAGGAAATAACTGGCTCCAAACATCCAGGGGCGGCGGGGAGTTCAGAGCGGAGTCGGCTCTGAACTCCGCAGCTTGAGCTCCCGGGGACAATGCAGCCGGCTCCCGCGCGTGGAGCAGCCGGTGGCGGAGCTGCAGGGAGCTGCCCTTATTTATTTGTTCCTACCGCACGGGCTGAGACAGGGGCTGTGTTTTATGTTCCTCTGCAGGAAGGTGATAAAGTGCCTGAGAGCTGCTGAAAACCATTCGCCAATAAATTCAAAGGGAAAGGCCATTTCTCGTGCCTTGGAAGGAGAGCTGAGGGATGCTGGAAGGCAGAGAAGACTGAAACGGCGCGTCGCACGGCAGCCTGGCAGGAGGCACAGGAGCAAATTTTCTGGTTCGTTTCATTGCTTCTTTTTTTTTTTTTTTTTTTTCCCCCTCAATGATTTTTACTCTGCCTGTGGCTGGGCAATCAATATCTCTTTGCCACCAATAAATATTCCAGGCTTCTAAACGATGATGCATTCCAGGGTGAAACAAATTAAGTGTGTGATTGCTGCCCTCTTGTACTCAAACTAATTCTGTGGGTCTAAATGGAAACTTGGAGAGAGATTCCCAAACCAGGCTCTCTGGTGGTGGCAGATTTGAACAAGGGGGAAAAAGGCCTGGCTTCAGCTTGTCGCTGATCCGTCTTCTTTCAGTACTGCAGGCTAAATCCATCGGGGAGGTGCAGATGGTTGAGCATGGGCCTGCCTGGAGCATGGCAGCACCCTGGTTTTCCTCAGTGGGCGTTTGTGGAGCTGGGTATGGGTTCAACCTCCTGGTCTGCAAAGCACACCCGAGGCTGAGCAGCACTGGCCCAAATGCTCACCCTCCCCAGGTGTCACAGCAGCAGGGACTTCAGCTTTGAGCTGTTGGTGCAGTGACCGGTCAGGGAGTGTCCCCCAAGGACCCGCTACTAAAAGCAATCTTTCCCTTCAATACCCATCCCAGGGAGCCAGGTGGAAACCTGTCTGAAGCCACGAAAATCTGCCGTGGCTGTGACAGCAACTGATCCCATCCCCACGCGTCTGAGGGAGAGCAGATTGGCTTAATCAAGCACTGGGGAAGAAATCTGATGTTCTTCTTAAGCAGAGTTGAATGATTTCATGAAAATAAATTGTTATAGGATATATTATTCTCTTTGGTTTCCTATGGTGTATGTTTTTTTGCAGATGTCATGGAGGAACCATGTAGTGACTGCCACTGTGTTTCACTTGTGGTGTCTCTGATGCTTAAACCCTGCAGCAGAGAAACTTTATGGGACAGTTCAGGAAATATTTGACTCCATTTCCCAACTTCTGCTACACTGAGAGCTGTTGCTTTGCAGGAGTAAGAAGACTGCAGAAGATGGACGGCAAAGACACTGGGCATCTTCGCCGGGAGCAGATAGTGCACAGCAAAACACAGCCAGCTCGGAGCAAGCTGACACCTCACATTGCTGGCCCAATTGCTCACAGACGTCACCACAGGGTCGTGGTCTCCCTGTGGAGGGTCTTCTCTCTCTCCCCTTCTTCTTCTGGGAGAGGGTGCTGACATTTTAATAATGGCAACAGAGGACTCACTTTGCATGAATCCTCAGCAGCTTGTATGTGCCTCCAGGCAATACATGATGGGCCTTGACATTTGCCATCGAGAAAATGAAGTCCTCCCAGTTTCAGGGCACCCTGTCCTGGTTTTGTACCAAAGCTTCTCATATCGACAGCCATTTCATTTCAATAAACTAGCAATAAGCCCTGCAAAGCCTGTGCATCAGCAAAAGGCTCTCCACAGCTGCAACTGTCAGCAAAACAGGAGCTAGCACTGTGGAGGAGCGAGTGCCGAGGAAGTCTGAGCCCTTGCCCGTGGTAAGTCTCAAGCAGCATTTGGCAAGCAAGGCTCATCAAAGGGCTTCAGCTCTGTCCTAGCCCTCCTCCACCGTGCTTGCGGTTGAGCTATCACCTGGGAGAGGAGGGAGCCATGTAAGACCAGGCTCCACAAATGATTACTAAAGTCTTTACTCATTCTTTCTCTCCAAGGAGAACCCTCGGGATGCCAGAGGAAGCCAGAGAAATGCTTTGTGTCTTCTGCTGCAACGGCAACCAGCTCTGAAAAAAATCTGCATTGGTGTCTGGTGGGAATATTTGGAGCATCAGGGCTTGGCCTGCTGCTTCTCATAGAAATCAGCAGGAATTTTGTCGCATCCTTCTCTGGCCCAGCTCTGATCCCGTGGCTGGCAACCCCTGCTAAGGAAAAGCAGGGTTTGCTGTGGAAGGTATTTGAAGTGGAGGGTGCTGGGGAGGGAGCAGGCTGACTGCTGGGAGGTCCTTCAGCCTTAGCCCCCCTGTGGAACTGAGGCCTGATGTTCATTTTTCTTCCCCTTGGGTTTCGCCCAAGGGAGGCTGTGGGTTTGCTGCTGGCTGGTGTGCAGCTTGGGGCGCCGGGGCCGAGGATGAGCCTGGACGATAAGCTATCAGTGAGCATAAACGTGCCTCTAGCCTCCCACCTACAAGGTGTAGGAAAAAGGAGAATTTCTGAAAAGGAGGAGATGCCGAGAGAGGGGCTGGGCGGTGCACGCCTTGTTTCTCCCCCTCTTTCCAGCAGCAGCCGCTGCTGATGCCATTTGGAGGCAGGCTACAGAACGAAAGACCCCTCAGACCCAGTGTGGCAGTCCCTAGGTTACAAAAATAAAGGGATTTATGAACTGAGGAACATGGGGTACTTCTGACCCTGTGCAAGGAGCAGAAATACCCTGCTTAGGGGCTAAGCCTTGAGATCTTCTAATGGCTAGGGCACCTGTGGCTTTTGTCTTGCAGCTCCTGTATGTGGGTGCCCTGATATTCATCCACATGCTGCAAGATTTGGAAAACATACTCCACAAACCCATGTGCTGTTCAAGAAATGGTGGTATGGGCAATTTTTCAATCCTCCAGCACAGTTTGGAGCATGGGCTGCAGTGAATCTTCCAGGCAGGTGAGGTGGCTGAGCCGGTGGATGTCTTGCAAGGTGCTGCCGGGCACAGCCAACGCTGTGAGCAGCCGATGACTCAGGTCTCTGCTATATTCCCTAATGAGAGGCTGAAGGATCCGGGTCTGTCTATTAATCACTGCAAACCCAGCTCTCCACTGTCAGCATCTTCCCAGGGTTTTGTGTATCTTGGCATGTTTAGATAACCAAACAATATTTTGAGTGCTCTGCTGAGAAAAAAAGCGCTGGTAGCAGGCTCCTGGGAGGCAGCACCATGGGCTGAGTGAAAACTGCAGGGAAAACTGCTCTGTGTTAACCCCTGTTGCGAAGGGGAGAACCCAGGAGCACTGCCCCGTCGCCATACGCTGCACCCTATTTCAAAATGAGCCTGACACGGATGAGAAATGAAAGCTGGAAAGGCTGGGCAAACAGACCCACAGCTGACCACAGAGTCTGTTTGCACCACGGCCTGTGGAGTTTTTGTGAGCCCGGCGGCCCACGGGATGCTTTAGTAAGCAAGCTGCAGTGTCCCTGCTCATTTGGTGTACCAACCCCCAGCGCATCCCTGAGAGGCTGTAAGGAACGAGCTGCATCTGCTGCAGCCGAGGGGAGCTGCATCCTTTTGTTTATGTTTTCACGGTACCTTTTGTGTCAGGTCCGAGATGGAGAGAAGCATCCGAGCACCGGGGATTTTACACCATCACCCCACTGTACGTGTTACGCCGTGACCCCAGCTTTCACGGCCCCCTCCTTGGCCTGGGTGCTTTTAGGTGAGGTATGGAGCAATGCCCACAGCCTGGGCACCTACCTCAAGGTCTAACTCGCTGCGCTGCCTACCGCTTTTATTTGCACGAGTTTTCTAAAGTGTCAGAGTGGCCAAACTTGATGGATTGCCTGCCTGAAGTAGCTGGATAATCAGCTGAAGTGTTTATTTGGGTGTATCGATTTCTACGTGTCCTATATTTTAATTGCTGAGTTCAGCTTGCAAACTGTTTTGGGGAATTCTCTTTGGTATTCCCTGTTCCTGAAGTAAAAACCCCTTTGTCCATCCATACATTTCCTGTTTTCCTATGTAGAGGAAAATAGGATTTGATGTTTCAGTAAGCAGAACACAGAGCACTATCCAGCAGGTCAGTTTAGTGTGGGGCTGCTTTCTGTTGATGGGCAAGAATATACTTCTGTTTGTTTTTCTTAGGTTTTTGTGATATTCTCTTACTACGAGAAATGAGCACTGTCAGGAAGAGATGAAGCCGTGGCTTAGCTACAAAGGAGAAGTAAAAAAGGCTGACAATCCAGGAAAAATACACTGCAAATGCAGAGCTGCTTTTTGGGCTGATTCCCCCGAGCTGTGTGATTGCTGGAGTGCAAAAGCAGGCTTGTGGTTCCTTAAAAAGGCACCCACACAGATTTTGTTTCCCGGCAATGAGTGTGAGTGACCTT
Source organism: Tringa tobata (assembly GCA_033628505.1). Lineage (NCBI taxonomy): Eukaryota > Metazoa > Chordata > Aves > Charadriiformes > Scolopacidae > Tringa > Tringa tobata. The sequence goes on along the minus strand of JAHREE010000287.1, from coordinate 8,747,670 downwards.
ATGGTATTTCTGGCAAGTCCCCATCACGTGCCTGCCAGCAGCTGCTTGTGCAAAACACGATGGGCAGATGTGCTACCAGCCTGAGGAGCATGACAAGCCCATGGATATTGAGGAAACAGTCAGGAAGCATCATCCCAGAAAACCATCTTAAACAGAGCTGGACTCGGAGGTGGCCTTTCTCTCTTCTCCCCAAAATCACCAGAGGCAATTGCAGATGCTGATGGGCTCACCAGCATCGCATGGAACAGATCTGGAACGAGAGGGGGACCCGGCGCTGCCGTTGAGCTAGCGGCAGCACACCAGGTATCTCCTCTCCTCCTCCTGCTGCCAGAGAGGCTGGTAATTACCATATCCATTTTAGAAACGAACAAACTAACACATGCATAGGCGGAAGGGTAGAGTTTTAAGAATATGTGGGCGTCTGAGATGCAAATGCTTTGGGAAACACCATGTTGCGCCTGATTTGCATCTGTAGGTATCTAAATACTTGTACTGATGTGACCCAGAGGGCCCTGTGTGAGGGCGCCGGGAGCACAAGCAGTGACGCAGGGTGATCTCCCTCACGCCCTCGCTGGGGATCCTTTGCTCCTCACCATGCCTGGGCCAGTCGCTCCCCTGCCTTTGGATCAGCTCCAGGAACAAGTGCCCCTGGGTTCCCCTGAATAGCAGCAAGAATGGGATGGGATGGGACGGGACGGGACGGTGTTTCCCTCTTAACCCTGCAACAGAAACCTGCATTGGCAACCTCGCTGTCCTTCCAGCTCCTCTTCCATGCCAGCTTTTCTATTTCAAATAGAAATCTAGTTGAAGAATCAGCAGATTCATGTTGCTTCAGGAGTAGTAAGCTTGTTGGTTTTGCCTACCTGAATATTGCCCTGACCCAGGCTGGATGCTGTGTGTCACCTGCCAGGTACCATCAATGCTCCTGGGCAGAAGGCAGAACTGATGCCCCACGATCACCTCTCCCAGTCCTCGTAGGACTTTGGACACTCCTCTTTGTAATGATGTCAGGGATGTTGAAAGTTATCGCACAAGTTGAACTGCAAAGGAGTGAGGGAGATTACTTCAGTGGAAAAATAGATATAATTATCTGTAATAGGTTCGGTAACTGTGTGTGCAATCGTTTCCTCCTCAGGACCTTGGTACACTTGAGAAGAAAAACTTCCTGGTTTCTGTGCAGAGTGTCATCATGATTTGTCATAAATGAACCATCCTGTTCCCAGCTTTCATTTTCCAGTTTTCAGTACACCTGTGGCATCACTTGCTCTAGAAAAACAGCCGGAGTCCAGCTCAGATTTTTCGGGGATCTTTGAGAGACAATTTTACTAAAGGTCAAGAAGTACTTTTTTGGCTGCAGCCAAAGGCTTTTCCTTTCTTTCTGAGTCCAACTGGTGAGTTTCCTGACTTTGTCATGGCTCTGAAGTTCACCTGGTGAGTTTCCTGACTTTGTCATGGCTCTGAAGTTCACCTGCAGGCATCTGCTTGACTCTGTTGGAGCACGGTCCTGCCATTTTCCCAGAGGGCATCTACATGAGGAGCCAGGTCTGGCCTCCTTTGGCAGTACTCTTTCCATGGGCTTTCCCACTTTCTTTTTCCATATGAGCAAAGAAACAAAGGTCTTTGCTCCTAGTGCTGGGACTTGTATTTATCCTCATGTTACAGGAAGTGTAAGGTTGCAAAATATTGTGGAGTTTTTTCCAAAGTCTTTACCATAATGAGGATAAAAAGATTCCAGTTGGCCTCCCTGTTCACCATGATTTTAGTACAATATTTGAGTGAGGGCATCCTTTCATCCATGGCCGCTTGCACTGGTCCACTTTTCAAGGTCCAAAAATGCAAGCTTTTTTTTCACAAGTAATAGTAAGATGCTTTCAAAAACAAAACAAAACAAACACACAAAAAAACCCCCAAAAAACCAAACACAAAAAAACCCCCAACCCCCCCAAAATACCCAGAAAGAAAACCCAAGGGAAAAAAATTAATTCCATTTTCCTTTTCAGAAAAAATTATGAAAACAAATACGTAAGGAATATGATGGAAAAACACAGTTTTTGTGTGGGATAGGCTTCGGCAGCTGAAATGCCAAATTCTGCATCAGTCTGAACTACCGTCAATCATCTGTTAACCAAAAATATTTGGTTGTTTCCGCAGCTGACTAGGTTTTTTACACCCCTCCCCTGCAACCGGCAGAGGACTAGCAGCAGTAGGAGCCCAGGAGGAGGCAGGTTTGGGGAAGGGGCATGAGTGTCATGGTGGCAATGCCATAGTTGTATGAGAAGTACGGTGCAGAAGAAGCAGGAGCAATGAGCATTGCTGGAAACGCTTGATTGCACAGGACTGGTAATGTGGGAGCCTCACACCAGCACAGGGGGTGAAATAAAAGGACTTTGTGGTGAAACTGGAAATTGTCAAAAAGGCTGACGTTCAACTAGGCAGTGGGATCAATGAAGGAGCTCTTGAGAAATGTGTGCAGTGACCTCTGACATTTCATCCCTTATCAGGTTTAAGCCAGTGTCTTTTGTGGCACAGTTATGTGGTGAGGCAAGGTGGTTTTGGTGATAAGTCTTATTCTAGTGACCTCGTTTTTGTTGGATTTCTTTGCTTGGACCTTTTGCTATTGCTAATAGGTGTGCTGAGGAACAACGCTGCAATGCTAAGAAGATGCCAATAGAAATCTGGTGAGGTCATTTCACACCACTTTCCTGAACTCCTTGCCTAGGCCTCCCCAACCTTTAAAAACAAATTACAAATATGCTTAAATATTTACTCCCCAGGGCACTGGCCCTTTTGAAGGCTACTTGTCCTACAGGAGCCAGTGCCTGTGCTGCAGGGGTTCAGTGTCACTTTGGGAGGGTTCAGGGGAACTGGCATTTACCTCTCCATTCACAGTGGCTGGTATACAGAGGTGGCTGGGGACAATGAACTGTGCCCTGGGGACACCCAGCGAGCCTTGGCTCAGGGTGGCCCTCACATCTCTTAGGTCCCTGCTGCAGGCTAGAGGCTGGAGGTAGCATGGTGGCCTGTTGGGCAAAGATGTCCTGGCCATGGAGAAGGGGTGCCCCATGTGCGTATTTCTTCCTGGAGGTTTTTGGCACTGGCCCCTTGGTGTCTTAACCCTTTCATACCTGTCACTGGTAAAGCTCCTGCACTGAGAGTAGCAAGTGCATCACTGCAGCTCTTTCCCTCACCACCTCCCTCAGCAGCCACTCCTTTCCTGTAACTGTTCTTGTCTTTGGGAATCTTCCCTTTCCCACCCCCCAATATTTAGCTGTATTTTCCTTTTGCCTTTCGTGTCTGTGGTTGCTTCTTGTCTTACTCTTTTTTGCTTTGTCTTGTTTGGAGTCTGCCTGCATGGACAGAGGGGCAGAGCTAGCATCTTCCCTCTGCCTCGCCCAGGGCAGGGCTCACATCATACATTTCCTTCAGACAGCACTGCTGGGTGAAAACCCACACTCCAAGAGTAGGTATGTGTAGCTCAGTATTGATCTGTTATAAATTTACCTGTTTTCAGGGCGTTCATTGAGGTGTTGATGATATGGCAGCGAATACACAACTTGTGGGTGCTCAGGGTCCGAAGAAGCTGTAGCCGCCCCTTCTCAGGAAGAAAGACGAGCACAAGCTGAAACACCCAAGCTGCAATCAGTGGCAGAACATCACTCCAGGAAGCACCGTGCCTCTTCAGCGGGTGTTGGCTTTCTAAGGTACCTCAAATACTCTGCCAGGGTAATTAGTAGTGATCTGAATCAGACATCACTATATACACGTCTGTCTACAATGGTGACATATTTCATCATACACCTGCAGTCAACAGCAATTTTGAGGTGGATACACTCCCCAGCCCACAGTAGTCGCCTGCCTTGTGCTCGTTGTCACCCTGCGCGGGCGGGAGGTGTTTGTCCTGACGATCAGTCCTTTGGATTCCTGCTCAGGGCGAAGCTTGGACGCTCGTTGTGAGCACCAAGCTCCGTGGCCGAGCACTCCCAAAGCTGAGATCGCCCTTCATTTGTCTGCCTGGTATCTGCAAGAATAGTCCTTGCTGTTTGCAGAGAGACCACCACTTTGCACAGGTCCCAAAGTTGTCTCCAACTTGTTCTGGGAGTCCCAGGCTTGCTACAGGCAGTGAATGAAAGGTGAAGGACAAAGCTGGGGGGAGATGTGCTTTAGTTTAGCTGGAACAAGTCAGGCATTGCCTCTGCCAAGGGAAAGAGCAGGTTTTGATCCCACTGTGGTTTTATTTGTTCTGAAGGAAAAAAAACGAGTAGTTTATTGGGTGCAGCACAGACGTTTCACTCTCAGCCCAGTGGCTGGGTAAACACCTCCCAGTCAAACCCTTAAGTCTCCCGCAAGAAGGCTGGAAAATAGGGGGTATAGTGTTGATTTTTCACTGAAAAACATTAATAACATGCAGCATGGACTCTGCCTTTTCTCTGACTGCCCTGTAAAAAGCCACCTGTCGGGCTGTGGCATAGGTGTAGCAACAGTCAGCCAGGTCTAGACACCGCCTCATGCCCCGAGCGGCCAGGCTGAGGTCATGTCTCTGTTCACTTTATTTTATTAATTTGTGATTTAATTCTTTCTTTTCCCAAAAGGCTTGTAATATGGGATGGAAGGAAGGAAAAAAAAATATTAACCACTGGAGTTTTTGCAGCTCCTTCCTTGTGGTCAGCAGGAGCCCTTTCAGAAGCCAGGAAGGAGCCAAGAGGTGTGTGGGTGGCCCTCACCCCTTTGTGGCGACACCCAGGAATGGTCTGGGGGCCTCTTGAGGGAGCGTGCAGGTGGAGAGCACCCATGGGTGGGTCGGTGGCCTGTGGTACCCAGCTGTGGAGGCAGCAGAGCCAGCGGGGAGACCATGGCCTTTGGCTCTCCCCTCACCTGGGTGGGCAGAAGAGAAACACCTTGTCAGGGAAGCACAAAATGGCATCGGGGGAAAGGAAAGGGTGCAAGATAAAAGGCTTATATGTTCTCCAGGGCAGAGAAAGGTGGGAAAGGCAGAGCAAGGAGACACAGGGAGGAGACGCCGGCACTAGGTGGAGGGGAAGGGCGGAAGCCCTCCTTCCCCAGAAGGGAGCTATGGAGACGGCAGCGCTGCGGAGCCAGCAGTCAGGGCAGGACGAGGGGCGTGGGTGAGAGGGAGGGAGACGCAGACCGGCGGTACCTGTTTCGTGCTACTTCACCTGTGACTGCTCGTGCAACTCCTCAGGCCTGCCTTTGTGCTTCAGTTTTTTAATCAGCCCCAAGATTTCAATGTAAACTTGCTCTTCTCACCCCGGCTAGGGCCAGCCCTCCTAGCTCCGTGCCCTCTGTGCCAGCCGTGCTCCATCTCCTTCCCCAGAAAGCTCACTTCTCTCTGCCAGCCCCGATGGTTGTCCACAGCAGAAGCACCTGTGGGATCCATCCAGGCAGTCTCTCCCCACCTTATTCCCCTTGGATGAAACATAGGCACCTGCAGACAGTTGTGTGATTTAGATCAGCCTCCAATATTGTCACATTTCCAGGGCGACTGTGGCTTTCAAGCTGCTTCTAGGAGGTGGATGAATGTGTGCAATGTACCCTGTGGAGCTTCTGAGCTTTGGACAGGTGAATGGTTTGCGAGAAAGTGGAATGGGACAATCCTGCCCTCGGTGGTGCCTTCTGTTGGTAGGCTCTTCTAGGCTTGAAGCTTTGAGACATGACATCAAGGTGCAAAATTAAATGTGTGTTTGTGGTAAATGTATTCAAAGCAAACGGAGATATCAGAAAGAAGGACTTAGACGCCCTTGTCTTCCAGAAGGGAGCTGGCATTTGATGGAGGCCCAGGCAATCTCCTTTGAAACAGTATGGGGGGAGTTTACAGGGGAAATATGGGATTTGCATTATTTTGGTGTCCAGTTCTCTGTTGCATGTTCCCAGCAGGGATTGTGCTTGCCTGCAGGGGTGGTAGATCAGATTTATCCACGTACCTCCTGTCTTGTGTTTCAGTTGCTTTGGCAGCTCTCTAACTCCTGGCCATGGTGGGACACCACTGCAGATGGGACACACGGCCCCAGGGAATTTCACAGGCGTAATGTCTCTCAGGACAGAGGATGGGGATGTCTGGGCACTGGAAAAAGGCAGTCAGTGGGAAGATAGTGATGTCCCTTCTGTGAGCCAGGAAGGTTTCTGGCTCTGCCCAACCACCAGGAGCCACGTGGGGGATGATGGGCTGGTAGGGCTCCCTGGCCCCCAGCTAGCTGAGGCATCGCCTTGTCACATCACAGAGCATCACTTGCAGACAAGACCAGCTGATAATCTTCTGCAGCCCTGAGGGCACCCAGCCCCGTACAGAGATGGGTGCCAACGACACCCACTTACCAGGCAGGAGGCAGTGACCTGCCACAATGTCCTGAGCTGTAGCTTTCTTCAACAGAATCACAGGAAGTCACATTCCTCTCCCAAATATAACCCCGTGGGCCCAGGGAGACGAAATGCTGGCAGGCATGCTGCCCAGCTCCCAGCCCGTCTGGCCACCAGGAAGACTGCCACGGGGGTGATAACCCACCTTGTCTCTCGGGGGTGACTCAGATTACAGCCCAAAAAAAAGATGTTTTTTGTCTGCTCTGTTGGTCTCCAGGCCCAACAATTTTATGTGACATGTTACCTGCTAGGCACTCTCGTATGACTCAAGACCACAAAAATAATAATAAAAAAAAACTAATGGGGAAGCTGGCCCACAGGGTGTTACTTGCTTGCTGTTATTGTCCAGGACTGGTACTGCTGCTGAAGGCCTTCTACTGTATAATTAAAGCCCAGCCTTAGCAGGTCTCTTAGCCCATACGGCGCTGCCGAGTGGCGTATGTGTCTGTTGCTTCCATGAATGTGGCTCCAGAGGATAATTACATGCACAGGAGGAGGACAGGGTAGAAACCTGATCAGGAGGATACGGAGAACCTGCTCCGTGCCACCATGGGATTACATGCAAAAGCCCAGTATTGTCTGAAGAGAGAAGAGTCAAGATACCATCGGCTACTGCTGTTATTACACCCCAGAATTCATCAAGGGCTGAAGACAAAGAGACAGTTAATTATTTATGACATATGCATAAAAGGGGAAGGCAGGAACACGCAAAGGGCTATTTCATCACTTTTCAGCCTAGCGAGCCTGCTTGATTTGTCTTAACCAGCTCTTCTTCTTTTAAGTCTAATTTTGAAATTTGCCAACAAACTCTTCCCCTCTGGCATTGGTCAGGCCAGTGGTAAACTCAGATTTCTGCTCTGCTTGCTTAATTGGTACCTCTGAACCCGGGGTTTATTTTGCCTGCCTGCTTCAGCTTGTCTCAGGCCTTAATTGCGAGGTCTCTAGGGGAGGGCTTGTTATGGATAACGGGCTAATGTTTTTCAAACGGCACAGCTTTTCCCTTTGGAAGAAGCTGATTCATCGACGCGGAAACGCTTTGCACAAGGGTCTCGACTTGGCTTAAACTTCTAGTTAAAAGACTGATCAAAGTGCCTCATTTTGATATGGCCAAAAGCTGTTCCTCTTGCCTCATGTTGCAACGTGGTGCAACAGACTTACCTGGCAAGTCAGGGGCCATGTTTCTCCAGAGGACACGTGGGGATGTGCCTGAGTGTGGGCACGGGCACTGGGGCCACTACAACAGCAGAGTCCCGTGTTGCATCTGATGCTGCACGAAACTCCTCTACCTTCAGCAAGGCTGGGAGCTGATGGGAACAGTGCTGAGCTTCGGGCCAGTCTCCCCACTTCTCAGAGGTCCACCTCACCATGGCCTTCTCCTGAAGACCTGTCATGTGCCCCTTCCATTATGTGAGGAGTGTCCACAGGCCAGTGCAATGCATGCCTGCATGTCTTCCTCTGCTCAGGAACAGCTCTTGCTTTGCTTTTGAGCATTTTCCATCAAGACTGAAGCACCTCCAGCCTAGTGACAGGGTCGTGTGTCTGACTGTGGACTCCTTTCTCCATCAATTAATTATCGTGCTCTCAGCTGTACCCCTTTTTTTAGACACATTCCTCAAGAGCACTTTCATTGCAGCGTAACAGGAAGTTTTTAATGAGCATATTGTTGTTGGGATTCACAGAGCAGGCTTTGTGCTGCTTCTGAAGAACATGCATTTGGTAGAGATTATTTTTCTGGAATGGTTTAAGTGGGCACATGGAGAAGAAACTGAACACGTCCTCTCGGAGGTTTCCTTTCAGTATGAAGCTGCCAAAAGGGCTGGAGTCAAGGCCAGCCTGGCCTCTGCCTCGGTGAATGTTTCAGGGGAGGCTTGTGGCTAAGCCTGTCAGAGAGGCTGACCTCTCCACCAGAAGAGACGTTGGCTTGTAAGCGATGCTCCCCGGTCCTCATTCCAAAGCGGTCAGTCCTGCTGTCCTCCCTGAGCACCCAGGAGGGATGTCAGTACGTCACCGTTAGTTTCCTTCTTGTGCAGCATGTTCTGTTCCAGCTACTGCCTTGTGGACTGGTAAGGTGAGTGGCATGCTGTGAGATGTGGGACTAAGCATGATTTCAGATGGAGAGGCTGGGGTGGCAAACCACACTGTGAATTCAGCAGTAATCATCAAAGACTGCTAGGAGCCAGCTCATTCCCACCTATCTGTAGCTACTGAGAAAACAGCTAGGGGAGAAAAAGTGAATTTTCGGTATGACAGACACCACAGCATGGAACCAGGCTAAGGGAGTTTTCCCTCCCAGGTCAACCTGAGCAGAGGTTATTGGGAACAGAACACTGCTGCGTGTGTGATGGCTTTTTGCTCTTGCTCCTAGTGTGCATCTTGGACACCTCAGTTGGGAGTCCAAGCAAAAAGAACTAGAGGCAAAGGATATTGGATACAAAGTCCTCCTCAGCCTTTGTGGCATCCTGTTTGTCTGAAGCCTGAAGAGATGGCTAAAGCCTCCAGCATACCTGACGAGTCGCTAGTTTGACAAAATTGGAACAGGAGCCTGTAAGTTTAAGGGACCCAAAAGCCAAAACCATGTCACCTGTTATTTCAGGAAGTCATGGGTTGAGCAGCTGAACTTACATGAACTTTTTCCTCAGCACGGTATTTTGGCAGGCAGCCTTATTATTTAAAATTTGGTGACTTACCAGTAGTTTGTTTCAAAAGGATCTATCCTGCCCTTAATTATGATCCTTAGATCCAGGACTTTTATTTTGTTTAGGTGAACAAGTGTTGTGAAATGCCTTTGTGAATCAAATCTAATCAAGTCAGTATTCTCCAGCTGGAGCCTGGAAACCTGCCCAGCATGCATGGCAGGGGAGGACGGTGAGAGAGGCAAGGAGTGATGACAGCCTGCCAGAGGAGAGCTGAAAAAGGTGGAGCAGTCAACTGGCCCTTGCAGACAAGGAGATTTCCGTCCTTTTCTTCTCTAAAAAGGCCTGAACTCCAGGACACACTGGGCGTGTGAGTTTACTCCAGCGAGCCCGAGGCAGTTTCAATTTATGCAACTGCTGTTTGCTCAGCAGATGAGAGGCCCAGCTCTCTCTGATGTTTGGAGAACAGACTCTCCTGTAGCTCTCTCCAGCATTCGGATGGGCGTCTGCCCAGTGCCAGGTGTGGATATGTTTTGCGTTTTTCCATGCCATATTTTTGAGGGGGCTTGAAAACAAGCACCCGACGACCTTGTAGAGACTTAAGAAGAAGAAAGGATCAGTATTCAAAGGACAGAGTATGTGGAAGGAAGGGACGTGTTCCTGAGTTTTCATTCTGGATGTGTGATGGTGATTCACCTCCAGGGTCGGTGTGACGCATACCTAAGGGGACTTGGGCACAGGGCTATGCAGCCTTGTCAGCCTTGGTGCTCTGCAGGGGTTGCTGGTAGGGTTGCAGTAGCATCTGGGAGGAGGACTCTCTTCAGGGTCTCGGTGCATCCCCAGGCCTTTCCCAAGTGATCTGCTGTGACAACACATGATCAGGCAGTGACGCTTCTGGTCACTTTGGGGAAAACCTGGGATCCCAATCTCTGCAGAAGTTTGTGTCTGCAGTGCAGCTCCACAGCCACATCACGGGCCAGCAGTGTCTGCGAGCACCGGTGGGCTCGTCGGAGACGCTGGCAATCCAGTCACTCCCGTGGGGCAGGCTGGCCTCAGAGGGACCTGCGGCTGCAAATTGATAATGTGGGATGTGCTGATGTGTCTGTTCTGTGCTGATCTGCACAGCTGGAGCGACCAGCTTGACTTGACAAATGCTAACCCGAGAGGCAGAGAGGAGTCTTCTTGTCCTCCCATGTCTCCTCACGGGCGTCTGTGGCACTGGAAACACAGCAGTGTCTGGCACCAGCACTTACCACGTGCTTATTAATGGTAAAATCAGGAGAAAGGAACCCAGCATGTCAGCTGTGCCGGGCACCGCCAGGCTGACTGACAGCCTGCAGGAGATGCTGCGGTCCACAAAGTTACACGAGAAGACTGCATCAGCTCGCCCCTCCTTCACAGCAGACAAACAAATGGGTGCGTCCCCTGGGTGAGCATCGCACCCACACGCTGTGTCTCTGTGTCGTGCTGCACAGGGGTCTCAGGTCTTTTGGGGGTGGCGAGGAGCCGGAGCCCTGCAGCCCAGGAGGCTGGAGGAGAACCACTGCTCTTCATTACTGAATCCAAAGAGCCCGACGTGACCCAAAGCAGAATGTAGGGCAGCCTTGCGTCAGGCCAGAAGTACACATCTGCCTTTTAAAAACAATCAGCAAGTTTGATTACAGTGCAGCACGGCAGCCTGATCGGGGAGGCAAACAGTATGACTGGTATTTATCATCGGGACTGTAATTATGCCTGCAGGTCCCATGCTGCCTGGGCCCCACTGTGGTAAGGGTTGTACCAGACATGATAAAAGACCATCCCTGGCCTGAAGAAATTAGAATCTCATTTAAAGCATCCCAGGAGGGCGAGCCAAATGGGGATGGTGTAAGGGACTGAGATTGGGAAAAAGCGGGGTGAGTTTGATTACAGATAAAGCTGCTTCCTGGAGGATCCTGCTGAGCCGGGAGGGTTTGCTGGCACCTTTGCCGTGCCGCGTTGTCCTGATGGTGGAAATGGGCACACGGGGTGTGGAGGCGAGACACGGTGCCGTTACAGGCTTTGAATCGAGAAGGAGGGAGGTGGGCTGCAGCTATATATATGTGTGTGTGAGTGTGTGTGTGTGTGCATGTCTATATGTTCAGAAGCGGGGGAAGGAGAAGGCTCCTTTCCTCAAGGCTGATGGAGGATGAGGGCACGCCGGCTCCTCTGCAGATGAGCCGACATCCCCGGCAGAGCAGGCGCTCCTCCTCGGCGTGTGCCCCCGGGGCCCGCAGCGCAGCCCCCGGGGCGAGGGGACCGCCGGGTGCCGGTGCCGGTGGCCACCGCGGGGTGTCACTGCCGGCCAGGCGGCCGCCGCAGCGCTGCGGGGGGGGGGAGGGGCGGGGGGGGGTGTCTGTGTGCGGGTTTGCAGCCCCGGGCGAGCTGGCAGAGCCCCTTCTTCCCCCCCGCAAATCCCGCGGGCGAGGGGGATGCTCCAGCAGAGCTCTCGGGAAAGGGGCGCAGCCCAAGGAGAGCAGCCAGAAGCCACTAATCCCCGTCTGGGGCGAAGCCGGGCAGAGTGCAAACCATTGCTCTTTGATTTATTAGTAGTATTATTGATTTTCACTTCTGTCTCAGCGCGGGTTTTAGAAGAGCTTCCAGCTGGCTGGCCTCCAGCTGCTATAAAGGCACCCACAGCTGGTGCCGCCTCACCTGCCCGCTGCACCTTCCCAAGGCAGGAGGCACCGGAAAGCTCGGCCCCCACATTCCTCCTGGTGCAGACACATCTGGCACTCCTCCGGTTGCCTGCTGGTAACTATTTACACCGGGCATCGCAGCTTTCTGGTCACAGATGGGGCTTTTGCACTCCTAGAAAAGAGTCCAGGGCACTGTGGTGCTGTTTTGGCGTATGCTGGATCCTCTTCTTTGGGCAGGGGTGGGAGGCTGAATTGTGCAGCCCTCAGGCTGAACACACTTTTCCCTCTGTTTTACTTTCAATAAGAGTCTTTTGCAGGCTGCAGATTTGGCGAGCTCTGTTTGGGAATCTAGCCACGGGGAGAAGGGAGGTCTCTCAGTCCCCCAGCAATCTCTGTGAGAGTGGGGTTCACCCACCCACCGAGGAGAGATGCTTTCCCCTTCTCGCCAGAAGCCTGTTCAGCAGGGTGGCTGCAGATGAGTCCGTCCTCCTTACGAGCAGACCTATCTGAGCCAGTAACCTTGCTCTCACGGTGCACAAAGGGCAGCATTTAACCATGCTACATTTTCAAGCAATCATAACTTAATTATCCTTTGAGCAGATTTTAATAGCTTTCTCTGCTTCCTCTGGCTTCAGGATTTGCTTTGATAATTAAAGAGCCTGAAATTTCATATGTTTCTTTATGATGCCTTAAATTTCTTACATAAATCCATTTTCTCCTCCAGTTTGAACAAGTTACCAGATCTAACATGAGGTGACAGGCAAGAATGTCATGCAGCGGGGCATACACTGAACAACAGCATCTCTGCAGGCTCCTGCCCTCTGATACAACTCACCCACAGGATAGCTTTGGAAGGAAAAAACCAGTATTTCCTGGGCTTACTTAATCCCCAGAATCCCCGAATTGCTTATATTTCTGTGAACAAGTATTTTGGCATATGTGTTCAAAGTGCTTTGCCAGCAGTAGATCACCACCTTTTGAGGAGCTGGGGGTGGAGAGCAATCCACCTGCAGGTGATGTTTGTTTTGGGTGCCGATGTGGCCAGCAGTCCCCGAGGCAAGGCAGGGAGCAAAACAGGTGAGCAGCAAACCTTTTCCTTCATATTCATATTTCCTTCATATTCCTGGGGGTTTACACCATTCATGGGGCTTTTGCTTTTTAGGGGTGTTCCTCTGTTTAAAGGACTCCCTCACCCAGATACAGGTCAGTGTGAGTGCTATGAGCTGCAGCAATACAGGCTGCTCTCATCGCTTCTCTGCAAGGTCTCATAGTTTGTTGTTGTCCTCAAGTGCCGCCACAGGGTTACAGAATTCTGTGACAGTCTTGCTTTTTGGGTTAAAAAAAAAAAGAATAAATTCTGGCACTCATCTTTCTAGAAAGAAACTTCAGAACATAAATGGAGCACACCCAAGAGGCTGAAAATCAGAAGAGAAATTAAAATAGCCTGCATTCGATTTTATGTTAAAGCTGGCAATTTTGAAAGCACATTTTATGTGCAGGGGTGGGGAATGTGTGGATTTTGATTCACTCTTTGCTTTTGGAGTTGGAAATTACTGTCTCAGTGCAGGTGGAAGCATTTGCTTCCACCACGTGTCTAATGCAGAACTGGCCTGTGTGTAAAACTATGGAGTAAATGATGGCTGCTGAGACTTGGCAGGACCGTTCTCATCTGAATTAGTTTTAGAGACATCTGGGCGCAGAGATGCAAGCTGGCACTGTCCCGGTTGTGTGTTATGCCACCAAACCATCTCACGCAAGCCTCCCTTCCCACGGGTGGGTATTAACAAGGACCACTTGTTTCGGTGCTTGCCGGTGCCTTTCTTCACTCCCCCCTCTTCACCAGCTGTCAGTTTGCTAGATGATTTCTGACTGTGGCAGGTGGATGCAATTTTCCTTCCGTGACCAGTGCTGCATTTACCACCCTTTGGCGAGGTGCAGAATTAGGTGTTGGTGGGTTGAATCCTGTGGAGCAGCAATGTCTTTGAGGGGGTTGAGGATCTGCCTCCCAGAGCACAGTTTATGGAGGCTTGAGGCCAGTGCCAGACCCCCAGTGCTCAGGAGACTTCCTGTGGCCTCTGGCAAGGGTGGCATCTCTGTCACCAGCTGGCCTGGGCCTGAGCAGCACTGCCCTTAGCAGGAGACTGTCTCACCCTGAGAGCAAGGCTGAGCTGGGCAGGAAGAAACTTTCTGAAGACAAGAACCTGGCAGGGCTCCTCCTGCCTGGAGGGAGGCAGTGAGCAATTCATGAACCATAGGTTGCCGTGGCACGAAGGGAGTAATGCAGCATCTGGACAAAACATAAGCTGCACAGTCATTTTAGCTGCGCTAATGCATATGGTCCTGCTTGCTCGAGGTATTTAGGAGATGAACGAATTCCTGCGCTCCCACAGATAAGTTAAATGATGCTGTTGTTGTGGTTTAACCCCAGCCAGCAACTAGGATCATGCAGCCTCTCGCTCACCCCCTGCCTTTTCCTCCAAGGGTAGGGAGAAAGAGAAAAAAATCCTTGTGGGTTGAGATAAAGACAGTTTAATAGAAAAATGTTGGAAAAGGAAAATAAGAATAATAATAATGGTAAAAGAACATACAAGAAACAAGTCACTCTCACTGCCTGGTGAATTTGTTGCCAGCCCAACCTGAGCAGAGATTGTGGGTTTCCCCCTGGCCGGCCAACCCTCATTTATATACCAAGCATGATGTCTACAGAACGGAATATTCCATTGGCCATTCTGTTCTCTCTATGCTCCTTCTCAGCTTCTGTGGCAAGCTGAAAAAGTCCTTGACTAATATAAACATCACCTAGTAACAACTAAACCAATATGCATTATTGACATTCCTTCCATACCAAATCTGAAAAAACAGCAACCACTAGAAAGAAAATTACCTCTATCTCAGCTGAAACCATGGCAGTTGTGTACAACAAATACCATATAATAAGTTTATTAAAGGCTGGAGAAGGCTTGGGCTGCTATAAACAAAGATGCGGGCAGAGATGTGGATGGATTTAAATGCACCTACATGACATTTTTGTGTATAGAGGCATTTAAAACCAGCTTTACAATTGGCAAAGTTGTCTTACGTTGAAAAAAGAAGTCAGACTGGATACAAGGAAAAGTTTTTTCCCTGTGAGGACAGTGGAACACCAGAGTGGGTTGTCCAAAGAGGCTGTGCAGTCTGCATGCTCAGAAGTTTCCAAGACTCAGCTGAAGAACCTGGTCTGGCCTCATCGCTGACTCTGCTGTGAGCAGGAGGCTAAGGCTGAGATCTCCTGAGGTCACTTTCAGCCTGAATTATCCCTGATCCTGTCTCCATTCCTGGAAGGACTGGGCTTTGCCATGCAGCCACGGCTCAAACAGCCTCTGTGCGCACACCCACGCAGACATGCACTCGCTTCCCCCCCCCCCCCTCAGCAGCTGGTATTTTGCTGATGGCTGATGTCATCCCATTTGCTTACTTAAGAAAGGCATCATTAGTGAGTAAGTAATTTATGTAATGCTGCTGCTAGTGCAAATTAAGGTAGAGCCGGGTTAAGCAGGCCCAGGGCAACGAGGGCACGCTCTGCATGGTGGGCTACAGAGAAGGCTGCTGCAGGAGGCTAGCGGGACGGATTACAGGAGATCAGGCCATCGAGGAACACTGGGTTTGTTTCCTGCTCTCCATGACCTGCATGGGCAGAGCAGCGATGGGAAATGGTTTTCAGCCTGTTGCCGTAAGGGAGCTCAGTAAAGGTGTGTTCCCTGGCAGTGTCCTTTACCCAAAAAGACCTGCCTTTGGAGATCAAATGCAGGCTCAGCTTTTTAAAAAAATAGTTTAAAAAAATCAGTCACTGTTGTAAGATCACTTTTTCTCTCTGCCTGTGGATTTCTGTACGAGTTTTGCCTTGTGAGGCTGTACCAAACCCCAGAGCTACCGAGGTGCTGTAGCAGCTAAGGACTACAGGGTAGGAGGATGTATGGACCTCACAGCAATAGCAGAAGCTGCTCTGCAGACTTGAGGGAAAAGTAAATTAAAGGCAAAACTCAGGAAAAGAAGAAAGGAGCTGCTTGGAGGTTGTTTGAGCAGTGGATTCACCCTTGTGATTTCTTTTCCTCTATTTGTGTACTATTACAGTCCAGCGGCACTTAGAAATGGTGGTGATCTTGTGGAGCAGAAATGGTGCATAACAGAGCTTTTGCCACTAAGGATGAGTCTCAGACCAAACGAAAGATGAATAAAGGAAGGACAGTAGTTAGAGAGGGCTGGCCAGGGGACATGGCACCCTAAAGAACCTGTCTCCTGACTGACCATACACCTCACCTTTGGAGATGTGTGTCACACTCTGGATTCTCCTGAACTCTGAGGGAATTTGAGTGTAGAGGGCTTATACCTATCACAGCTCAGGTCAGAGTCTGACCCTCCCCACCTCATATAATTGAGCAGGTGATGTTCCTGCCCAGCTTAGCCTCCACAACACCCGTTTGCTCCTGTTGCTAATAAAGGGCTGCTCTGGATTAGCACACAGGGCTAGGTGATCAGGAAGGTAAAAAAATGCAAACATACAGCCCTCTGGTAGGCAGGATAATAATAATTAATCACTGACTCACTAACAAGGATCTTGCCAGTGTGAAAGAATAAGTGTAATAGAACAACATCCTAAAAATGCAGTTCTCTGTAAGGAGGGAGCCCAGAGCCAGGGAAGACAGCAAAAGAAAGCAGAACTGGCAAACCACATAAACGTTATTGGTTTTCAGAGTTTTGGAATGTTCTTAGGAGAGCTGTCAGCATGTCTTAGGTGACTAGAGGTGAGGGGACAGCTTCTATTGAGGCTCAGGGCAGCACAGTCTGTTCTCCTGCTGACCTGAGACCCTTTGGTGGGAATTTGGCAGCCGTGAGCCCTGAGTGAGCGCAGGCTGAAAGCCTGGAAAGCCACCTGTGCCAGCTACAAGTCAGAGGAGTGCTGCTGGGCACACAGCTGGGGTGCAGGGTGGAGGGTGCTCCAAGATGGATGCCACATGCTGGTCCCTTCTGCCAAAACAGTGAGTGCTGTGGGAGCTAAGCTGCAAGCCCCATGAAGAGGAATTATAGCAGTCAAGCCTGTGCCATGACTGTGTATTTCTGCTGTGAGACCCTGATAGGGTCTAATGAAGGGATAATGGGAGAGGAATACCTTTGACCCACGTGAGCTCTCCTGGGCTTTCCTGGGAAAGGAGAGGCTGAAAGGGCTGTGGCAGCTTGCCTTCTGCATCCACCTCCACCCTATCCCTGCCAAGAGGAAGCTGGAGAGGAAAAAGGGGATTTTCATCCTGGCAGCAACTGCCAAGCACTACACCTTTGCTATAATTTGGGCTAAGGACAAAGGATCCCCGATTCATCTGGGAGAATGCTGCTCCCAGTGTAAATCACAGCGCAAGAGATACAGAGCTGGCTACTAACTTAAACTTACGTCCTTCCCTCAGCCTAATGTGGGCACAAGCCCTACTAACAGTTTTGTTTGTGCATTTAATCACAAGTTGATTTACCTCTGGGGACTGATGCTGGTACCTGAGCCTTCTGGGTGTGATTACGAAGAAAGTGGGAGTGCACTTCTGTCCCTCAAGCTGGATCCCACTGAGACTGAGATGCAGTAGCTCAGCTACCTTCTGTGGAGAGGATGGGCTTGGGACCTGGAGAGGACCCACCTTCTTGATCTCCTCCTGGCTATGAATGCTGTCTGTGCCCCCCTTCCTAGGGGAGGTTGCCTGCTTTGGGAATCCATCACCAGCCTCCATCCTTGGGGCTCTCCGGCCAGGAAGAACTGCTCTCTCCTTGGCTTGTTTTCTGTAAATTTTTGGGCATTCTAAAGGACTGCATGCCAGTGTGTTCAGCCAGTCTGAGGGTGACTGAAATTGTACAGAGTTTAAAGGTAAAATTATTTGTTACTACACAAACCTAACTAAATCCACGCTTACTGTGCTATGTATCATTTTTAAGCAAAACTATTCCTATAATCACATTCATTGACGATTAAAAGCTTATATAGGCAAATCTAGCTAAAGATAGGAATGTTGCTGCTTGATTATAATGACAAATTGCAAAAAAGAAAGAAAGAAAAAAAATAGCAGTTCTCTTTGTTCTCCCTTTCTTACCTGAAGTAAGAATCTGGTTAAATCAGTTAACCATTATCCTACACTTCAGAATAATGCTGCTAAAAATGAAACAAAAAATTAGCCTGTCATTTTTCTGTCGCTCACTTGAGATTCAAGCTGTCCTTCTGCAGAGCTTTTAATTTCCATTAAAATGCCTTGCAGTGGGTGCGTGGAATTTCAGGAGCAGCAGCAGCGATCAACCCCAAACCAGACCAGCCCTCACCTCCTTCAAGCACGTCCTGCCTGGCCAGGGCTGTCCTGCTCACTGCTCACTCAAGGGGAAACTTTGCTTCTCCTCCCTGCAAAGACCCTCTTGCAGCAAATGTGGCCAGGAGGGCAGCCCTGCTCTCCTGCCTGCATGCCCAAACCGTGCTCCATGGGATGTCCAGCCCTTCCCTGCTCTGCCAGGGAGGCTCCATGGTTACTCTGTGACCCTGGCATGGACAAGTGGGGCTGGGGACCTGGCCCAGCATAGCCCCTCACATCACCCAGAGAGTGGTGGCTGCGTGGCTGTGCCGCTGTGTGCTCGTGTTGGGAAACTGGGGGCAGCTAGGAGGGTTTTCCTGGGAGCTTTGTGAGGCCAGTGGGAACCTGCTGTCGTCTGTGGAAGCGAGCTAGGGGAGGAGCTCAGATGTGAGCAAGAGTGTTCTCCTCTCCATCATGGCAAGTCTCTTGTGCTGGGATGAAGCCGGACTTGGCTCAGATGGCACAAAGACCAGCTCTGGCGAGAGCCCAAGTACCTGTATGAGAGGGCCTGAATCAGAAAGAAAGGTGGGCTGACAGTCTTAGCAGGTGATGTAAGGAACCATCTTACTGTGGCGAAAGAGAGGGGTGCAGGTCAGCTCCAAGGAACACCACCCCACTAATGCCAGCGAGAGTCCCTCCAGAGACAGAGTGCTGGGATTTCTGCCACAGGCAGACAGTCCTGTCAGTTTTTGCAGCACGTGATAGGAGACGACTGTGCTCAAATAGATAGGAGGCAGTGTTATTTGGGTAGTAATACACATTCGTGTTTGGTTTGGCTATTTTGGTGCTGGAGGGAATTTTTTCTCTACTGGATCATGAAGAGGCCCACACTGCTCCCACCTGTTCAAACAGTGAGCGTCTTTGATCGATCAGCCAGGCAAACTGGCTAAACTCCCTCTGAGATCCTTTGGTGGTTTGCTTGTCCTGAGCTTCTCGGTTTTATCTTTGATCTATCAGGATCAAACTGAGAATTTTTAAAAGTCTGAGGAGAGTCTAGAAGTGAATTTGTTTCTAGTTTTAGCTGGAGGACTCCGCGTGTTGGCCGGTGCACAGCCGATGCGCAGGCCCTGCCCGAAGCCAGCCGAAGTGCTTCGCCTGGTACAAATTCCGTCTCTCACTTTAATTTCTTCCATCCACAAGCTGCCACTCTGATTTTTCAGACATTGCCTCTGCCTAATGCTAATTTTAGGATGTCACCTGTGGTTTCTAGACCTTGCTCGGCCTCGCTTTTCCTTCCCAGGTTGAAATTGCTATACATCGCATAACTAGGGCCAAAAAATGTGTGCCAGTGGAAACCAGTTTTAGCCATGGTGCAGTTTCCAAGCCGTCCTGGTGTGCAAGTTTTCATGCCAGGTCGAAGCAGGCATCGTCCTACATTAGTAGCAGTGACTGATCCTAAGGACAGACCTACGGCAAAGCTGATCAGTATTTGCCATCATATCAACTCTTTCCAGAGCAATGCTTGAGGACATGACATTAATAACCTGGTACAAACATGTTCAGGCACAATTGGCGCCTGGTGATGAAATCTAAGCTAAGTTGTTTCTAGCAGTTCAAGTTAAATAGATGGTTACAGGATCAAAGGTATCTGTGAGCCAAGGTTTTTACCGGTGCGGGAAGCAGGCTGTGGGAGGAAGGGACATCTTGGTGCTTACACCTGCCACATTCAGAACGAGCAATAGAAATTTTGAAATAGCTAAAAGCTTGCCTACGGTGCCGGAGGTGCAGGATCTTGCAGTAAAACTCCCCTGCTGCAAGTAATGAGGTCTCTACTTAAAGTTGTTGTGTGCCTTTGGTGCTGCCGACAGGGAGTGCTACCAGGGCCAGATCCTACCTCCAGCTCTACGTTGTGACTCACTTTTGACCTGTAATATTTGGTGGTTGTTTTTTTTTTCAGTAGAAACTGTCAATCACATTAAGCAGAGATCATCAGGATTTGGGACTGGTTTGCTTATTGTCACCTCTAACCAGAATTACATCAGGAAAGGGTGCTCACTCCTGGGCCCTGCCTGGTTCCTGTCAGAGCTCCTGACAGCTCACCTCTGCTTGCAGAGATCAGCCCACACTTGATCCCAAACTTCCCTGGAGTGCAGGGAGCTCAGCTCATCTTTGGATGATAGCTATTTTCCTTTCAAAGGTGGTGGTGACTGCAGTTGAAAGGCATCAGTTTTTAAAATACCCCCTCCCCCTTGAAAACATAGTTGTTAACTTTCTCAGAGAGCCTTGAAACTTCTGCCGCAGTCACAGGAAGCAAAAGCAGTGATGTTAGGAATGAATGAATGAAAGAAACGTGCCTCATCCACTGCTGAAGTTTGTCTGTGCTCAGAGCTGTCATGCCTGGGACTCCCCAGCCAGCTCATCGCAAGCCTTTGGGGTAATCAGTGACTCATCCCCCTCATTCTGCTTTTTACACCTCCACACATCTGCCTGTGTTTTTAGAGTTGCACTCCAGTAAGAATAACAGTTTATTTACTCAGTGAAGGCAGCATTACTGGTGCCTCAAAAAGCTCTGGTGAACAGCATTGGCATTTTCCTAAGTTATGTGAAACTGTTTTAGCACTGTTTTTTTAACTTTAAAGATATTGGGTCATCTTATCGTTGAGCATCTTTTCTTTCAGAGTCAGTAGCTTCCTCTTTTTGTTTCCTTATTGCAAACTTATTAAAACCAGACTTCTGTGACCCTTATATTTTGTCCCCTTCAAGATGTCTGCTAAATAAGTGTTTAAAAACCCTAGGTGTGTGTCTGCAGGTTTGTGTGTAGCAGGGCAAGTGGGAGTGAGAGCTGGTAATAGAGGACAGCAGGAGCTCTTGATTTCCTGCTCTTTCTATTGCTTTCAGATACCTCTAAAACAAGGTGCTCCACAGCCATGCAGTGCAATCTGCAGCAATGAGACTGCACTCTATCTTTGTCATTTCGATTTCTCTCTTTTTTTTTTGCTGACCTGAAAGACTAATCCCTGCCTCTGTGCCTTGCTGTCGTTCAATCCTCGCAGCACAACTCCTGACTCCTGTAGAGCCTGAAATACAGTTTACCCAGTGACATGAGGTCTTATTCCTCAGCCCGAAGCCTGAGCGAAAGGATAGCTTACTGGAAGTAATCACCTCCCAAAATTTTTATGTGGAATGTTTAGGTATATCTTCCCCCTGTCCTAGACACGTCCATCATTAAATCATCCCAAAAGATGTTAAGATTGCACACGCGCATGTTCATCCAATTACAGAAGAATCGCTCATTACAGATTCCAGGACTCCACTTTTCCCAGGCATGAGTTAAGCAACGTGCCAGGCGCCAGCTGCGCACAGACTGTCATCCCTCATGTCGCACATCGCTTGCTGTGCGCTGGTTGACCTCTGCCAAAACATTATCCCAGCAGTCACGCCACATTTGGCTGTGGAAGGGGTGCCAGTGCCCTCAGCCAAGCAGAAGACCGTAGCATTGCATCTGTTAAGTGCAGGCTCAGAGAAGTGGCCAGATCCTTGGCTGCCATAAATTGTTAGGGTAGTGCTAACCTCAGAGGAGCTACCTGCATTTGCAGTGCATAATCACCATTCAGGAATCTGGGCCATTAACGAGACAGATGGTCTTAATCCTCCTCTTATAGGATAGTTGTGCACATCACAAGTAAGACTTATTGGACTGTTATGGGCAATCAGCAGAGACCTCAAGGACTAAGTGTCAGTGGAAATTGAGTGATTGCCGCCCCTGCAGCTGGTCCCTCCGAGCCAGGTTGGAGCAGATGGCAGGCGAGAAGCTCTCCGTATGGTACCTGTTCGGTCACTGAAAAGACAACCGGTTCTCAGGACAGTTACAGCTTCCATAAAGAATAAATAAACCACCCACTGAGCTGAATAATAGCTCCAATAGCCAGGAAACACCTTAAAGAATAAATGTGCAGGTAAATGCTGTCACAGAGCCATCTGAATCAGGATGTTGAAACCCCTGTGAGAGTTGACCGATGTGTTTCTGCTGAAAACAACACTCTTTGCTGGTGTTATGATTTCATTACAGTTGGTATCATAACTCAAAAATGCATTTATCTGTCTTTGTCAAGCACCAGTATGGCATGCTGGGAAAGAAAAGAAGTGCTGTTGTACAAGCTCAGTGAACACTTCAGCTCAGCACAACTCAATCTTTCTTTCTTCTTTCCCTTGTGCTACTGCCTTGGCCATTTTTGAGTGCTGGCCCTGCTACTTTACGAACAGTGTCACAGTGCCCATGGGTGCCCACCTCTGCCTTCCAGCTTTCTCTTGCTAGCATACAATGAACATCAGTTCAACGCCAAGGATCTCGCCCCATGAGTCAGTGTGGTTTTTTGGCCCCTCTCTGTGGCCCTTTTCAATTCCATAGCAAAGCCTTTCAGTAGAAGTAATGAATTATTCTGCAAAGGCCAGGCAGTTTCTGGAACACTGGACTCAGACATCACAGAACTAATCCTGCTGTAGACCCATCACTGAAAACACATCAGCGTTTCTCTCCTTCAGCTTCCTTGCACTTCAGCTGGTGGTACAGCACAAGGTTCATTCTGGCTGAGCTGTGTTTCATGACTCATGGCAAGCCACTGCCACTGCCAAAACACAGGCCACCCCTCAGAGCCAGGATCCCCCATGTTCATGCAGCTCCCTCAGAGACCACCACCACCACCACCACCAGGACAGTTTGCTCTCTAGTACGAACTAACAGCGACTGGAAGGAAAGCTAAGATGACAGACCTCCTTTTCCTCTGTAAGTCCGGGGAGAGGCCAAGTGAGTACTGTGGGACAGAGACTGCCGTTTTACAGAGAATTAATTGAAGGCAGCTTTGAACAGAGATGTTCGGGGTTGTTTTTTTTTTTTCTAACTTCTGTGAGGGAATGGCTTGTCTTTCCTTGATATAAGGGGGTGGACAGCTTTTGCATATGAAAAGAACTTCTTGCTTCTACAATTTGTCTCCAGACTGCCTCTGTTCTTGCTGGAAGAACTGCCTGATCACCCAGTCCTCAGCTTCTCAGCAGCTCCAGCCCCTTTAGTTCAACAAATGATGCCACCTACTAAACTGTTTTGTTTTGGTTTTTTTCACATTGGGCCTAAGGTACTGAGATCCCTCATGTTCTGGCATTTCCTGGTAGGTAAGGGACACAGGGAGCTCGGTACCTCACAAAATCAGAGCCTGCAAATTCTGGATTTTCTTCCTGAGATGTTAATCATAGAAAAGAAACAAAATTCTATGGAACAGTGGCTGTGATTTGCCTTGCTCATCTATGGGGAGGAAATCTTCAATAAAGTCTGTATTGGTTCCCATTTGTCCCTTCAAGTTTATGCGGACAATCAGGATCAAATCTTACTCTGAATTTGCAAACAAGTTATAGCTTCAGCTTGCAAGGACACGTGCCACATACTTCAGAGACTTGGTGTATA
Organism: Tringa tobata; assembly: GCA_033628505.1. Classification (NCBI taxonomy): domain Eukaryota; kingdom Metazoa; phylum Chordata; class Aves; order Charadriiformes; family Scolopacidae; genus Tringa; species Tringa tobata. The sequence goes on along the minus strand of JAHREE010000287.1, from coordinate 8,724,263 downwards.
TATATGTCTAAAAGGGTGGCCTGGGAGTTAGGGTTGGCCCTGACTGCCTTTGTTTCACAAAAAGGCAGTGCTTTGGGGGACGTATTTCTCTGCTTTACTTGCAACCCTGTGCATTAATGACGTTCCTCAAGCTAAGAATAGTTTTCATCTTGATGGCTGTTGAAACAGCATGGACCAGCACAGCAAATCTTAGTAATATGCAGGCCAAATCCTGCTCTCAGCTGCACAGACTTCTGTGCAACAATTTGAAAGTTAATGATGCACCGGGGACACTGTGGTGTAGATGAAGTACCATAACAAAGAAGTGCTGGTTGAAAAACTACTCTCAGAGCTCTCTCTGGTTCCTTTATCTCAGTGTAGGAGGTAATTTCAAATAAGGTCTCACAGGGATTTGCTATGAGCCTGGCTCCACTGGATATTTTTATTAGTGTCCAGTGGGACCAACCGGAGAATGTATTTACATCATTTTGCAATGACCTTCTTGCCAGATAGGACTGAAAGCACCTGGAGAGAGGGCCTGAGTTAAAAATTATCTGGACTAACAGAATGAAATTCTGTAATCATGAAGGTGAAATGATATATTTAGGAATGTACTATAGAACTATAAAAGTGGCAGAAGTGCTGCAAAATAAGACCGAGGGGTCACAGAAGGTCACAAGATAAATACAAGTCACAAGTATTTGACTGTGGCAGTTGTTCTCCCATCTACTTGGTATAAGATGAGGACAAAGCAGGTTAATTTGTGTGAAGAAAAGCCTATGCTAGATATGAAGAAAAATCTTGTTACTGTGAACCTTGTGAAGCACAGCTAGTAGCAAAGAGAGGCCGCGGGATCTCTGCCGTTATGGGTTTAAGAATAGATTAGATGAAGACCCGTCAGGGATGGCTACCATGTGCTTCATGCTACTTCATCGCCAGCAGTGGGTGAGGTGACCTTCCTGAACCCTGCAGCTCCGTGCATACTCAAGCCTGTGCAAGATCAGTCATATCTGCCTTGCAGCTTCTCCAGCAAAGTCCTTCCCCATGCTGGGGCCAGCTGATGGTCTGGAAGGCTGCTGACACCAGCCACTGCTGCTTGGAGGAGGCTTTGCCACCAGCAGTTGCCACCTTCAACACCTGGGCTTCCACGGCACAGGGATGGGCAAGTCAGCATCATTTTGCTGGTCTCTCCTTGCTCTTTCACTGTTAGGCCTGGAGATGGTCCTGCCTTCATTTGGCAGCAATGTGGACCTTCTCCTTAAATCCTTATTTGAGGAAATACACTTTCACCACACAAATAGCCACTGAATACCAGTGGGCAGCAAGAGTAAGACCTGCAGGGACAGGATTTTTATTCCGCACAAATCCTGGGACAATTGCACTAACTTGCTGGATTTCTTCATGTGGAAGAAGAGGTCATAAGAGGGCATTTCAGCTCCCATGTAAGGTCCTATGTGGACTTTGCAAAAAAGAAAAGGGAAAGTGACAGTCTTGTTGTCATATGTTAAGAAGAGACAAAAGAGCACTGACCGGGCTTTGAGAAAATAATTTAAGAGGATTGGATTTTGAAGCACTCATGTACATTTTGAACGGCTCCTTCTCTGCTAAAGCCCAAGATTATTTCAGAAAGTTGCCAAGCAACATAGGGGCCATACATTGTAAAGACTATATAATCCAGACACTTGCTTCTTAAAAACTGAAAGCAGGATTTGAAGGACAGATGAGGAAAATCTTGCTTTTCTGAGCCTCTGTTGGGTTTCCTGTCCTTCTGCTCCTTCCACACACAGGACTCCCTTCCCAACCCCCCATATTCCTTCCTTTTCTGTATTTGGAAGAAGGAAAAAATTCTGTGATTGAAGAGACAACAAAAGACTATAAGAAGAGGCAAAACTATGTGTGACAGCATTGCAGTAAATAATGAAACACCGGTTAAGTTAGACATTAGCAAAACGGTTTGTATTTGAGCATTCCCAGGTAGATCTGGGTAAGCGCAGCCCAGCTCTGCACCATTTACATATCCCCCTTCGCCAAAAGGAGTAAAGGTAGTTGCTGTAATGCTCACAGGAGAGGAAAAGGAGGGGGAAAGGGGTGGATTTAATGGTACACTTTGTCATTTTTTACTATTTTTGGCTCTACTCTCTGAGGGTGACAGTGAACAAAAGGCTTTAAAGCAGCTGCCTGGCACTACTAGGTTGTGTGTGCAGAGAGGTGGCAGGGACTTGTGCATAGTCCCTACTGTGCTGCTCCTTCATCTCTTCTCTGCAGGCTAAACCCTAGGAGCCCCTTTCTCTACATTCTGGACCATATTCACTGTTTCCCCTGTGTCATTGCAAAAGCCAAGTAATAATTGGGATACTCTCTTCTCTTTCGAAAACCTAGGTGCTTTAAACTGAGTTTTTCATAAACAGGTTGTTGGAAAAGTTGTTAGCCTCTGAAATGTAGTTAATCTTGGGACCAATAGACTTTAAATGGTGCGCTGTTGTCTAGCAACTATACTATAAACAGCCCTCCATTTGTCTCCTGTGGGTAATCACTGATTTCTCGGGGATTAAAGCTTAAGTAACACTCCAATCTAGGTGCGTGCATCAGACCATGGCGTATTACAGCAGATTACTCCTCCTAGCATACAGCTTGCTTAACCATTTAGAATCACAACAGAAAACCAAGGGCTGCAATGATAAGAAAATGAGCACTAGCTTGTCAAATAATTAATATTTTGAGTTATAATGTAGAACATTTTATTGGCAGGCTCAAAAAGATTTCTGTCATATAGAAGGGTGGGGTGGGAGATAAGCATCAAATTAGAAGATCTCGTCTAGGCTGAGCCCGAGTTATTTCAAATATGTTTTGATAACTTCTGCCCAACAGCCTCTGCATGTTCTGTTGCATTTGCTGCCTCATGCTGCAGGTATGGAGTTTTACCTTCCAGTGGTAGAGCAGGACCGTGCCGCGGTGAGATACTACAACTCACTCGTGGGCACAGAGACTCAGGACTGATTGAACTGACTCTACATGTTGTGAATACAATTTACTAGATGCATCTGCTTCCATAGATCACCGTCTGCTTAAGATGGTGTGCTATGCTAGATGACTACATTTAACACCTTCCCCAGTGAAGCTCCCCTGCGGCATGTACTGTCTTTGGTTACTGATAGTCTTGGCGAAATGCTGGGTAATGGATGAACGGGGTGGCCTGGGGCTGGCCATAAGGAAAGAGCAATTGTTAGGTTGAATTTAAATGAAATTTAAATGAAATTTAAAAAAATAATAAAAAAGCCCACAGGCTCTAGATTTAGAATAAATCTTGGCATTTGTGGGATTAGAGTTTCAAATGTTGACCTCCCACGCTGAAAGAAATACAGGTCTGTGGGTGGGTAATGCTACATATCTTACAGAAAATGGGCGTTTAACTGAAGGAATTATGTTCAAGACATTTACTTTAAGATTTACCTTAAGAATTCACATTTTAAAGAGAACAAGTTCCATATGATCTGAAAAACCAAACTCATGCTGGGGTTCCCCAGTTCCCCACCCTCCCCTTGCCATCCTACTTTAATGGCTTGTCTGTGACCCACAAGCAGTGGCTAAAATCTTCCTTCGCCCCTCCAACACGCAGGCTCTCCGGACTTTAAATACACAATCAGGAGGCAGTAGAGGCAACGTGCTCACCCTGTCCAAACCCTGGTGTGCAGGAACAGCTGAATTGTTGTGACTGCCCCTCACTTTTCCCAGCCCAGCTTAGCCAGAGCAGTTCTTGCAGCTTCTTCAGCAGCAGACCCCCTGTCTGCAGGCTCAAGTGGAGAAAGTATGGTGAAAGGGGGGAGCAGCCTCACTGAAGGGAAAGACCTCCCCAGGGCCGAGCCGGTGGGAAGGTTGCAGTGTGCCAGCCTTTGTTTCCAGCTGTGCCAAAAGACATTTGCTGCTTATGGCCAGTGTCTGAGTGCTTGGCAGGTTGGGGGAGTGCCTGGGCACCCCAAATGTAGGGTTGAAACCTACTTAGGTACCAGTGCTTTCCGTGTGCTGTGTGGGTGACCCGGGAAAGAATCCGTGGATACAAGTGATAGCCCAGGGAATGTGGGCTTAACTCAAATGCCCACAGGGTGCTCCCCTCTGAAACACCACCATTTCAGAAACCTTTATTCTTAAGCAGTTGTTGGCAATGGGAAAGAGGTGATCCCACTTCCCTAACTGTGGGATGTTGGCTTTAAGGTCTTAGGATGTAATGACAGGGAGATTTTGTACCCTGCATCTTTTTTAAAGTGTTTAAAAGAAGCTTCTGTTAGATCCGCCGAGGATATGGGCGTCCTCCAGAGCCCCATCTGCCTCAGAGCAGGAAGAGTTGGCACAGCTTTCTTTGAGAGGCGCTACACAGTGTGCTCTCACCGGGACTTGTTTGAGTTTTCAGTTCTTGCCTCCAGAGGACCTTCTCGCTGTTCTGTCCTCCACTCTCAAATCCCCAAAGCAGTTTTGTAATGTCTCCTTTCGTCCTGCTGATCTCTCCTGGAGAGGTTGTACATGACAAAGCTACGATTTCTTGCACAATACAACCCATAAAGTTTCAGTGATATATATATATACAGGTTATACATGGTTGGGAGCAACAATTTGATTTCCTATATGCTCTGTGTTTGCATTAAATGAAACTACAGCACTATCACACACAGACACACCCCGCTTTTCTTTTTTTTCCCCTTGAATTCCCTTCCAGGTCAGCTCAAATCCCTCCACTGGTTTCAGTAGACTGTGGAACAAACTTGAACAGAGTATGGACATAGTCTTAGTTCTGTTGAATTTAGTGGCAAAATTCCTGTTTTACCAAATGGATCCAAATGGATCCAAACCATTTGAAGCCCACTGGGACTAATGACAACCTGTCAGTTGCTGTTAGTTAGATCCGTATCAAACAGTGCAAGACAAAATAATGCATATTTATGTAGGACAGAGGAAAAAACCCTGCAAATATGGTGTGAAAGCAGTTATGTCTCTACTACTAGAAGAATTTTCATCACATAATGAAAATCAACGCTTAACAAATTATTACCCCTATAAAGGTGACATTATGGACTGTGTCAACTTTTGACATTTGGTCATTTTAAAAGCCAACAACCTTGATAATGTCCTTTGGAGATTATTGTTTGTTAATAGTGTACATCAGGAATCAAGCAATCATAGAGAGTGCAATTAAGTGCATAATCACAGATATTTTTGACATCTGTCTACTTTTAGGCTCCATGGCATTTTTTTGCATCTCCCCCCCTGCAGCCTAGTGACTTCAATTAATTTATCATGACCATCTGTGTTGTAATTTTTGTTGCTCAGCTTGCCTTTCTACATCTGTTTTTTGGCTGATTATTTCACTACACTTCATCATTTTCACTCATGGTGCTAAAAATACGGGACTAATATTTGCTCAGTTAAGTTGCTTGGTTTAAGATAATCAGCAGTTAAACAGATCGCTACACTTCTGTTAAATGACTCTTCCTCCTGCAAGAAGGAAGCAACAACATTTTAAAAACTGCATATCGGGTTTCCTGATGCTGCTTACCTCCAGTGCACAGAGGTCAAAGCATCAGTGCTTCTGCCAGCTACTACGGTGCACTCTCTGAATCCCCGGCTTACAGGGTGTTTCAGAGAGAAGGATATATGTCATGGCTCGAAGGTTATTCGGTTATTGTGCTCTGGGTAGTCTCCATGTGTGTGTTTTTGAGGGCCAGAGCCAACTACACTCCCCGCATCAGGGTTAAGGATGCTCTGAAGTCCACAAGGATCAGTGAACGTTCAGCCTCTCTGCACTGATTGCAGTACAGCAGAAGGAATAAGCAGTTAAAGCTGACTGCACTGAGTGGGCAATGCATGCAGCAAAGAAGAAATGTCTAGGTTTTTACCTCCAAGTGCCATTGAGGTTAGAGGTATAGTGCTCCTAGTAGGTAACTCATTCCACCTCCCTACCCTGAAGAAAATGTTTTCTATTGTTTTCCTGGAGTCCTTTGAAATGCCCATCCACAATACATACATGGCCGTGAGACAGATCTTTTACCTGAAGTCACTGCCTAAATTTCTTTCCTTAGATTTCTTCATTTACTCTAGTTAATACTAATTTTAAGCAATCTTTTTCCACTCCTGGCATTGTAGCACCCTGTGATTCTGTTTTCTATGGCTTCAGGATCTCTAGGTTTTAGCAAACCATAGCAACTGTCATCTTCTTCTAAAAGAGGGAAGGTAGGCAAAGCCTACTCAGATGCAGTAACAGACCTGCCACTCAGGAGCTTGTATAAGGTGACAGGAGAAAGGCTGTTCACTTTAGCAAGAGTTGTCCTTGCAATAACATTATGGTGTGTTTATCCAAGACAAAAGTCCTTGATGAAGTACAACCCTCTCTGCAATAGTCCTATCTAACAGGTTTTCCCGAGAAAGAACTTTATACTGTGTTCTTCATCCCGCTGTGCCCTGGAACATAATATCCAAGTATCTGCCTCTTCTACTGACCCAGGATACTATTTTCTGAGTTGATTTTTTTAACCTTCTGGCTCAGTGGTCCCTGATGGCATACCCCACAGGCAAAGTCACACCCCGCAGTAGCTGAGGTATCAAATCCAAGCATTTAAGCCTCACTGGGCACAGCCCTGTGCCCATGACCCAGCAATATCGTGTGGAGGGAGAATGGGGCAGCTCCACAGTGAGGGGGGGAGAGAAAGAGATATTCGCTAGAAGAGATACAGTAAGGTTGCCAGCTTTTCTCCAATGAGCCTCAGCTACGAAAAGGCTGGGGCCTGCTGCTAACGACTGAATGAACTTTCTCTTTTTTGCTCATAGTGCACTCCTGTGTGGGTGGGCTGACTGGATTGGAAGTAAACAGCAGGAAGAAGATCTTCCCAATGAATGAAAAACTGCTTTGCTGAGGGAAAACAAGCACTACAAAAATATGACAAATAGCTCTGAAAGTGGCGCTTTTCTAAGCAAGGTTTTAAGCCTATGAAAAAGGCAATGTTCCCTCTGTGAGCTCCATTTTATTCAATGATACACTTCACCAACTTAGCCAAAAAACAGCAGGCCCAATTACATTTTATTTTTGTCAGTGACTAAGTGAGATTATTTGCTTGTGGTTGGACCCACGCAGAAGACAGCGGCAGCATGATTGTTACTGAGTGAAGAAGTCCATCATCGGTGTCAGTGTCAGAGGTCTATGACTTTGACACTGAAATATGAAGGCTCTGCAGCTAACGTCGCAGGGACTGCAGCTGCGGAGTCAGTAATGTGCTCAGGCAAGTCAGGGCAGCGTCTGATAAATCGGGAAAAATCACAGTCCCAAACGGACAGCACTACAAATTACAGTATGGTGAGTCTTGATTGTCCTGGCATGTTCTGGAAAATGTACCACTGAATAAAGCTTTACTCCATCTGTGTTATCAGAGTGCTGCTGCTGAGCGACGGATGATTTTAGTGCTGACTGATCAGGTAAGTCATAGCAGTACAACAGTATGAGAATCCTTGGTTTCAACTGCTAAATAAGGTTTAGGAGAGATGAATGATTTTTCCACTGTGAGGCTTATATATCTGCAAAGAAATGTTCCTGAAGTGATACCGCAGATCAGCGTCTCTGATTCATGGCAGGAATTTCCCAGGAATTCACTGCATTGAAAATATAACAACTCATTTACCCGGTACCTAAGTATTTTCAAGATGAGGTTAGTTCTGCATTAGTCAGAATTGATGACTTTTGAAATAAGTTTGAATGGATGAAAATATA
>JAHREE010000287.1:8676173-8711608 GCA_033628505.1 Tringa tobata | reverse complement strand
TGGGGTTTCGGAGGGATTTTTAAACAGGCAGCGGAGTCTGCCAAAGCGGAGAGGTTTTTGACGGGTAGCCGTGGAGGTACTGGACCGAGCCCTAATAGCTCCGAAGCACTGCTGTAAGCCCAGCTGTTATCCCTCGTCACCAGGGCTAATCCGTACCCCGGTGTGGGTTTAAGCTGGCTGTGCCGGTTTAGAGGGCTTCAGTCCCAGCCGCGTCCTCCCTCTGGTAGCCTCTTCCCGCGTCCCTCTGCCCGCACACGCAGGCGGGAGCCGCCGCTGCCGCAGGTGAGGCGGGAGGGGTGGGCAGGGAAGGGGCCGGGGTGCTCCCGCAGCCCTCCCAGGCTGGGCTGGGACACGGCACGGCGGGGCCGCCTGCCTGGATTAGCCCTGGGTAACCGGTTACGTAAAGAAGAGGCAGCGGGGGGGTGGAAAGAGGGGTTTATGCTGCTTTACGCCGATGCCACTTTTGCTTAAGATCTCTCAGGTTAGACACCTGTCCTGCTGAGTGTCTTCAGGGTGGAAGTCCGGTGTGTAGTAACCCCTGGGTGGTACCACGAAGGTCGGTCAGATAGCTTTGGAGTTGGGGCAGGGTAACTGAGAACAGGCTATGCTGTACATCTCTTAATGCTAACACATTAATTAAAATCTGTCTTGAGATTCTGTCTTCACTGCTTGTACGGCTGCTCTCTGTGGATGGGCTGCAGGTGGGTCATACACCCATTGCAGAAGAGAAGCATGAGCTTTCCCAGAGCTCTGCCAGTTGCTCCCTATGCTCTATGTGATATCTACAAAGAGAGGCTTAAGTTTTCAAAATGTTAACTTATCATTCTTCTTTGGGGTGCTAATTTTAAAGCAACATGTATTTTTAAGTAACTCCTGTCACAAGGACCAAACTTTAACACTGGTCTTAGTATTTTCCAGTACAGGGAAAACTCCCGCATAGGTTAATAGTTCTGCAGTGAATTGAGACAGAGTGAGACTTTGAGGATCTCCAGTAAATATTCTTTCTGATACATACTGTTACCGAGGTTCAGTAGTGAATAGAAATGTACAGCTGTCTGTTAAAATGCATTCTCACCTTACGATGGGATGAGTTATCCTGCTTTCACAGCGGAATCGCTCCTCAGTCTGGATGGAGAATGCACATCTCACCCACCCATTTTCACAGCACTCAGTCTGGTCTATGCCACAATATATGAATAAAAAACCCAAACTTTGGTGGACCTGACGACTGGTGAAATATGCTTTAGGGTCTGAGTTCCAAGCTCTTACTTTATATAATTATATCGATAAAAGTATCTGCAGTGAATGACAGTATTAGAAACTCCAGTTTGTGACAATGCTGCCCCTTTAATAATGCTGTGTAGTTACAATGACAGTAGAATAGACAAAGATGAGCTGGGGATCTCTCTGAGTTTTAATTTTGAAAGCCTTTTGTGTTGGAGCCTTCCATCAGATGCTGCTTCTGCTTTATTGCTGCAATGCTTTTTTGTGGTTTGAGTAGTTTTAATAACAGGAAAGCTATGTGTCTGTGTTACCTTCTGAACTCTCATTTACATGGCTAAATGAGTGGTGAAGAATACTTTAGGTCCCTCTCTCCTGATTGGAAACCTGTCTTTGTAGTCTGCCAAGATGAAAGTAAGATTCAGAACTGAAGGTGTGTTTGATCTACCACAGCAAGATAGCTGAATCTGAGCAAAATACAGGAATTTTACTAACGAGTTAGGCAAATAGAGCAAATCAGTGTGTTTTAACTTCCTGGCTTCAGTAGGTTTAGGTAACAGTCCAGTAGAAGTTGTATATGATACAGTGTTTTTATGGTTGCTATTAGAAAATATTGTTTAAAGCATGAGTGGGAATTTGGCATGAAAATAGTCCTGTTTCTCAGCAGATGGAACTCATTTGCTCTGATAAGTAGACAAACTGTAAAATGCTACTCTGCTTCATAAGCAGATTTGAGCAACACCCACCCTTTTGCTTCTGCAGATAACACAAAGATTATCTTCTGTAGAGTCCCAGCCATTAGTAGAGCTCTAGGCTATTGGGCCCTTCCTTCACTTTTTCTTTAAGATCTGTGGACTGGATTTGCATCTGGAGTTAATCGACACAGTTCTTTTATTTATTTCAGTGTGGCAAATCTTTTTTATATTAGTGCAGCTGTACTGTAGATAATGAAGCTGTACCAGTTAGATCAGCTACCTCTTCTCCTTGTGTTTTGCCTAGTGATTGAAAAATACCTTTCTCATTCATACCTGAGCTTGGAGCCCAGTTCACGCCGATTCTTGTTTGCTTATCCCTCTTGCAGTCAAAGTGCAGATGTAGAATGCATCTGATAGACTTGTTTTCTGAAAGATTGAAGCTCTAAGAATGTTTTACAAACTATACAAATGCTGGGGAGGTAAGAACAGTATTTTTCATGTGTTGTCAATTTCGAACAGTTTCATTACAAAAAATCTTTTGAGGGCTACTAGCTGTAGAAAATGTGGCATACCCATGTATACCATAATCGTTGTGGTATTTTCAGAAGGCCACTCAAGCTTTCCTTTGGTAGAAATGGTACCACTTTTGTTTCTCTTTTGTCTTGCAGCACCTTGTGATATGCTCTGACTGTCCTTCTGTTATGCTGCCTAGGGGTGATTTTTATACTCGTGCACATTCACGAATGGCTTTGGTGACTTGTAACTCTCTGTGGCAATTGCACCGGACAGAGAGCCAGCCCATTTCTATAATGCTGAGAATGCAAAGTCTGCTGGAGAAAAGCTAATATGGAAATTAGACTGTATGCCAAATGGCAGCATGATTCTAACACATTTTTGAGAGCACTTGTCATTTAGGAGCCAACTCGGGCAGCAGCAGGAGCTGTCAGCCTGCAGCAGGCTGGTCGGACCACGAGCCCTGCCCTGCTAGGGGCAGACAGGCATTACCTGGCATGCAGGGGCCTGCTGGGTGCCACAGTGCCCTGTCACCGTTAGCTCACCGCTGTGAAGCTCTTTTTGCTGTCCTTAAACACCTGCAGCCATGAAGCCTTGACATTTAAAGTTTCATTTAAAGTGTTGGCTTGATCCCCTATACTTAGTTATTCAAAACTCTTTGCTACTTGTTACAGAGTCCTGTCCCTGGACATATTTCAACCACTGTGAATTTTCTTTCGTCCAGAAATAGCTTGTGTCCATCACAAGAAGAGAATCAGTATGGTCATAAAGCAAAACACAGGTTCTCTGCTGAGGTCTATAACCAGACCCCAGAGCGTCCCCACGAGTTCTCTTTCTTTATTCTGCAGGCTGAAATGAGGAATGCTGCTGTATTAATCTAATAATATTTGCATTGCTTTTAAGTTTCTTGATTGAAAAGCTCTATCTACTGCTTTTTCAGCATTATTTGCCTCATAGCAATTTTGGGAGATAGATGTCTGAGGTTATAATAATTTCCATGGCAAGTAGCTGTAAATACTATAGCTTTCCATGTCACTAAACAAGGTGGGATATTCCAGACAGATAGGAAGTAGGGTTCCTTGGGCACTGGTGGGGTGAAAGTCTCTGTATGGACAGCATAATGGTAAGTGACTGCAGAAAAGTGGTGGAGAACAGAGATTCTTTTACAAAGCTATGGTGGACTATATAAATAAAATTGAGAGGGTGTTGTCAACGGCTTCTTAATTAGAACTTGCTAAGATTCTTTGTTTGGAACAAAATTAAAATATCTTTATCACAGGAGAAACATAATTTGTTTATGTATCTACGATGCTGTTGCTACTTACCCTGCTTCATGCAGGTATAGCTAGCAGCATAGACATGATCACAAATTCTCTCAGAGAAGCTGGTTAAATGTTGCACCAGTGATCATGTACAGAGTTCAGAGGTGGATGTAGCCAAACCAGGTTTAGTCTGCCTGTGAGTTGCAGTCTAGAGAGATACTTAGATGCCCTTTGCTATCTGAAGGACACTGGACTTTTCTGGATAATGTTATCCAAACTTTACTAAAGAAGCAAATAAATAAATAAAATATGCTCCACGGTTTCACATAATTTGTTTTCCCCATGACTCCATGTCTTTTAAAAAGTATGATTGTGAGTACTATTTGGGGATGGAGCTTGTCCCACTTATTTTAGAAATAATTTTCCGTGTTTGTTACCGTCTAATCTGGCATGGGTGGAAAAAAAGGTTGAGTGGGTATCTCACATGAACAAATTCTGCCTCTCTGCTCTCTGACTGTAGTAGTAATGAACTACCACCCACAAGAAGGGAGGGAAGACAACTCCCAGGTCCTCAGCTCAGTTTGTCAGTATGCTTTACCTGGATGACAGTGGATTTCCTGGGACTCTGTCTATAGCTTGCTGAGTGACAACATCTCCATTGACATCACTGGACTTTGGTTTAGGCTTCTACTCATCCAGCCCCTTAAGACTTCTCTCCTTCTGCTCTGACACAACTACCATACCCATAGGACTACTGGGAGTCTGTCAGTGGTACTCCTGGTTTGACAGACTGCGAAGGCAAATGCAAACCACAGGAGACTTGTCAAACTGAAGACACACCTTTATAGAGAGTCCATCTGTAGTCTCATTTTTTTTATTTTTTTTCCCCACAAATGCACATTTCTCACCCTCTGCCTATTCCTTTCCTGTCTTGGAGGGCATTGGAATCTGGGAACCAGGAAAAGGATCAATGGAAAGGGAAGTTTTATTCTCAGAAGTTCATCTTATACTAGGCAAATAGGTCCTGCTGATTGACTCATGGTTTACCAGAAAGCAGCCCTGCTGTAACAAGTTTAGCAAGTGATGATCTAGCCTGCAAGAGCCTGATGGAGACTCATGTCTGTCAGGTTACATGAAGAGCCATCAGTTGGCCAAAGAACAGCCAGAGAGCAAGCTACAGAAACATACTCCCTTCGTTAGTATGAGCTAGGAAAGGCTGAAATTCTGTTTTAGGAAGGTGAGGACACAAATAAGGCATGTGGATTTTGATATTCCTGATGATTCTTTGGTGCATTCTCTGGAGCAAGAAGAGGAAATCACATGGGGAAATATGGGAAAAGGTAAAAAAGTGGAAGATGAAGTGAAATTGTATGGAACGTGGTGTGAGAAGAGAATGAAGGAAGCTGTAAAGTATGTGAGGAGGAGAAAAATGCAGAAATTGCTGACAGTGTGGAGAATAAAAATGAGATTTGGAGAGAGGCAAAAGCCTTCTTTAGAACTAAAGCTAACAGGAAACTTTTACATGAAAAATTCTCAGAGGCACTTATAAACAATCACTAAAAATTGAAGAAATCCCTCAGAGGCTCTGTGAGAGAGAGATAGCGAGTTATTCCAGACTTTAACATAGCTAATGTAAATGTATGCTTAAAACTCTGTGAGGTGGTTGGTCAGACTTGCAATCAACAGTGTGAGGGGAAGGTTTGCCTTCTAGACAAAGGTCTAGGGTCAACAAGGCAAAAGTCTTGAAACCCAGGTCTGTTTCTGGAGTGGAACTTCCATAAACCACTCTGACATTTTGCTTGAATAACACCAGAGTAGTTCATCAACTGGATTATGTCAGCTCCCAAGATAGCCTCTTACAAGGAATCAGAAACTGGACTAATTGTACGACATAAAGATTTGTATTCAGATAGGGCGTTTTCTCTTTCTTTTAATAATTTTAACGTGGATGCTTGCAAAGTATAAATTTGTCCTTTTGCCCAATAAGAAGGTCAGGCTGAAACTTTTGCGTTCCTTTGGTTGCCCGTATCCTGCCAACAGTCCTTTGAGTCTTTCCTAATGGGAAAGCCATTTTGAGTCATTTAATGATTAGCCTGCACATGGACTTTAAATTAAAAACAGCAGCTACAGTTAATGGAGTCCACAGTATCTTCTGCAGGCTGCAAAGACCAGTAGTGGGAAGAATGGTGGCTTGTCAAGTCTGCTAAATAGAGATGGCGAATTTCCAACTCTCCAAAGGAGGAGATGATGGATGAGAGATGGGGAAGGAAACAATCTCATACAAACAAGAGTCCCTTAGGAACAGCCAGCACAAGCTGCCAGTGTGCATGAAATGCTTGGATAGGATTTTCCTTCATTTGAGAACAGGTCATTTAAACTGCCTATTAGTTGCTTTCCTTACTTTATACTCTTCTGATGTGGAAGCAGATTTTTCAAGCAATGTATGGGAAAAGTATGTATGTAAAGTGGAAGCCCTATTCAGAATCAGTGGTATCCATGCTCCCATATCAAAAGCAAATCTGCCTGTTACTAGTGCTTTGTGAAAGCTCTGGGACAGGGCAAAGCTCAGGTTCAGCAGGTCTTGCTCAGACAAGGTATCCAAAATATTTTTCTAACTGATTGTCCTCTGCAATACTAGTGCTAGGTAAAACGGTTCTACTCATGAAGAACTGCTTGCTTTGAGGGAGACCTGTGAGATAAAAATATAAAGGCAGTAGGAACAGCCCAGGAACATGTGAAAGCCAGGGCAGGTCAAATGAGAGCCCAGGTCTCCTTGCTGTCTTTCCCAGTTTTGATCACTAAATTCCCCTTTTGCTCCTCTTCTAATGAAACAGATGGTGAGCTAGGAAGAGCTGGAAGGACATTTCTCAGCTTCACTGCTTTATACCAATTTACCCCTAACACCACTGAAGTCAACAGAGTTAAACCAACATGAGACCAAGTCATAGCCAGAATAAAAGCAAAGTAACCCTTTGCTGGTAAAATACAGACGGGCATGCTCACCTTCATCCAGTGAAGGTGCAAATGGAAATAATGATACCTTCATTGGTCAGATACCTGTCAAAGCTTATGAAAAATTGCTCGTCACATAAGCTGAAAAGAAACGGGAGACGTTTAAATCTTTTACGACAGCCTGTTGTAAGTGGCCTGTTCTGCCACTCGCTTTTGCTAGCAGAGAGCTTCCCTATGTGATACATGAGGGGTTATAAGACCAAGGAAGAGGTCTTAAGTTGTAAGGATTTTCATCCTTAATAGCGTGTAATGGTGAGTGGAGGCCACCATGTAGCAAGATCCAGGTACATGTTAGGCTGGTGGGATTATGGAGTTGAAGCTGTCAGCACACCCGTTCCAGCCTGAGTTCATTCACGTGTCTTGGGCAAGTAAGTGAGCCGCAGGCAGGCAGAGTGCTCTGTGATGATTTGAGAGCTGTTAGCTGGAGTCACCCTGGCGATGAAAGCAAATGAAAGGACCTGCTGCTCCTCCTCCTACAGAGCACAGAAATGAGATAGAAAGCGGGATTACTTCCAGCAGCTGCTGACTATGGGTGCTATCATAAGGATAATCATAGCTGATACTCCAGAGCAAAAACAATCACTACAGTGATGTCTCGTGTATAAGCACTGTAAACTAGCAAAGGCGTTAATGTTTATACAGTCTCGGAAGGGTACCTACAGCCTTACCTGCGTACCTCTAGCCCTAGGTAGCTAGATCTGTGTCCTTTGGAAGTTTCCAGCCCTTTTATGTCTTTATTCTGAAGAAAGTGGTATTGCTTGCTGGGAGAAGTATGATATAGGACTAGAGAAACTATTCCTTTGATGCAGTTTGGCGAACTTCCCGACTCTAGAAAAGCCTAAGCATTAGACCCTGAAATTGCTTCAAACTTGGGACACTGTTCAAACTATCCAGATTTTGGAGCATTTTCCTTTAATGGTGTGACATGTTTACATAATATGAACATTTTTGAAAGAGAACAAGGCTATGTTATAGCAAGTGATAAAGGCATGAAAGCAACTGCAATACCCTTCTCACCTAGTGCACAATTTTCTAGGCACTGAAGGCAGAATCCTGTTGACCATTGCTCTTCTAGGGAGTCTGAGAGCTCCTGGCTCTCAGCTCCTGGCTCTCAGCTCCAGTAGGAGTATTGGGTAGTTCTGAGCTTCTTGTGATTTGCATTGTCACTAAAGGCTCTAGGACCTGATGTGGCAGCTTAAATCAGAAACATAATTTTCTTTCTTTTATGTCTGTCTTCACGGTAAGGATTTGCTCAGGCCCTGCAGAATCAGGCTCTTTAATCCATTGCCCTCATGTTAACTTTTGATGCCGTGTCCTGATTGGGCTGCTGCCAGGAGTAGCCTTTTGGAAATTCCAGCTGCAAACATTATTTGTGCCACCCCTTCCCCCTGGGGGCTAATGGCAGGGAGCAACAAGGCACGTAACTGTGCTCTGTGAAGAAACAGATGCTGTTTTGCTCCCGTTCAGGTCCCTAGTGCCTGCTTTGGACTCCATTGTGTTTAAATACAAACACAATAGTTAATAACTTTGTTCCATGCATTGTCCTCTTGATGTGAGGACATGAAAGGATTGGCTGGGTGAGGAGTTAATTCAATTTTCACTGGCTGATTGGTGCAGTTTGTTCTGCCTTCTAAGTGCTGGGTAACTCCCCAGCAGCAGAAACCTCTCACTTCAAAGCAATAACAATTTAAACCTTGGTGTGCTGTCACTTCCCTCAGCTCAGCCTTGGCGCTGGTGGTAGTGCCTAGGGTGTGCTCTTCCTGCTTAGCTGGTATTTGGACTTCAGTTTGTGGAAGATGGTGTAGCCTCTCCTTCTGTGTCCAACACCACTTTTGCTAAATAATGATTAAATCTCTGCCTGGCCTTGTAGTTAATGCAACTGTTGCTCCTGCCTGTACTAACTACAGATGAGTTCCACCACTTATATGACAGCAGCAGCAAACCTACGCAGGTCACCTATCCTGCCCTCTCCCTGGAGGATCCCCTGCTGGCTAGCACGTGGCTCACAGAAATAGTTTGACTCCATGTGCTGAGTTTTTGCATGTAGGGTGCTGCAAGGTCATGCCGTCCCATGAAGGTTCAGACAGGCGAGCCCAAGTCCCAGCTCTTTCGTGTGGGCAGGAGAATTCTTCCCCAGCCTAACCCGGAGGGAGTGAAGTATCTTTATAACTTGACTTCAGATGTAAAAACTGTGACTGTCATTTTAATTACATGGTGACTGGAAGTTCAAGGGAAACTGTGCCTCTTCACCCTCTGTCTCGTCTTCCACACAAGTTGGCTGCTATGGGTGAGGTTTCTCAAGGTGCTCAGCACCAACTAGTTCTAAGTGGCTAATCCAGTAACATTTTCAGGTGAAGAACAGACTCGAGGGGTGTGCGGGGGAGAATGTTCTCAGCTGAGGTGTTGATGATGGCACTCTTCTTTTTCTCTCCCTCCCTACCCTCAACCCACTCCCAGTGAAGACACACAGAGCACTATGTCACTGGCATCCTGGTTCAGGTGGAATGAGCCCCCAAACCGCATTTCCCAGAGGAACCCCACAGAAATGGTGGTTGAGACGCTAATGATGGAGCTGAGCTGGCAAACCAAGCAGGCAGAGAAGCAGCAGCGAGAGCGGGAGAATGAGTATCGCAAGATCAAGACTGGGGTGGACTACGGCTGGCTGGTCAGCTATCCAAAGCAGAGCTATGATATCAGCCCAGGAGAACGGCTGCAGCTGGAGGATATGTGTACCAAAATACATCCTTCCTACTGTGGGCCTGTCATACTCAGGTACAGTAAAAGATGGGATGATACACACACCTTTCCTTTTCTCCTCCCTATGATATGTGAGGGAGGAACGAGAGTTGTTAGGACCAACAGCACAAAAACTTGATGTCCTGTATCATAAGTTACAGGACAGTGTCTATGTGGAAGAAGGGAAATACAATGTTTTAAGTCAGTTTAACATGGTATTGTTGCCTCCAAAAAGTTACTAAGGTGCCTTTGCACTCTGAGACTGACTTGAGTACTTCATGCTCTGAGCAGCCAGAGAAGCTTTATCTTGTCTGATGAACAGTTACCATTTCAGTATTGTGATGGCTTTTGCTTCAGTCTTTAGTATCTTCGAGTAGTTGAGGTTTAAAGTGACCTCTGGGAGTACGTACTTCAACCTCCTACTCAGAGTAGGACCAGTTTCAAAGGTAGATCAGGTTGTCCTATCCATTGTTGAGTATCTCCAAGGGTGGAAACAGCACAGCCTCTGAACAACCTGCTTTGGTGTTTATCCACTCTCATTGGAGCCTGCCTTCCTTAATTTAAGCTGTGCAGCAAACCTACTGAGGCACTTGTCCTCGGTGTCCAGACTATTCAAAAGGTGCTACTGTGTTTTTCAGCCTGTGAGCCAGGTATTCCCAGAGAAAGGAGCAATTGCATGCTTCTCCCTGCCCTCCCTCCACAGATTTGACATGGAGTAGGATGCAGGTAGGGTATGCAGATGGCTTGAACAGTGAGATGCTGCTTCTGCCTTGTGCAGTGTAACTGTAGACGTAGCCTCTTGGACTTGCCGTTGAGCCTTTCAAGTGCCAGCTGAATAACCTTCTGTGAGAATGCCTTCAGAAATAGATCTGAGCCTGCTCTATCATCCAAGCTGGAAGGGAGGGAGATTGATTCCTCCTCTGAGGGGGTGGTTCTTCCAAGTTAAACTCTCTTACTTAGCACAGTGAGGAGTAATGACTCTTAAGTCCACCTAAGCCAAAGCAAAGTTGTGAAACAGGCCTTTGTAATCCACTTCCCCTGTTCCAACATGTTCTTCAGTTGGGATTAGAAAGAAGACAGTGTTGGCAGGCCATAGACAGTAGGGTGCTCAGCACCCTGAAGTGCCTCACTGCATATGCTGGCACCTGTTTTCCCTTGAACAAATGAATCTACAGTTCTTCAACTAAAGGGTTGGAAATAGCTGGTCTTACATTGGGGGTGGCCAGGAAAGGATGCCCAAGCTTCTCTCTAGCTCCCATATTAGCCAGGGCTGAACCTTGGAAGCAAACTGGCATAGGACTTAGACTTTTGCAGATGTTGTCATGGTGGCAGAATCAGAGATTTGGGATCATTCAGTGGCCAACTTCTCTTCAGTGGAAGTTTGCTGGGAACAGCACCTGCCTTGTACTTGTCTAACTCTGAGCTATGCTGTAAACAAGTCACTACAAACCCCTTGGGGTTCAGAGTTATTTTTACCATCCCCAGAGCCACTAAGTAAGGCTTGTCTGGCAAACAGGTTATTTCCATGAGAGCAGGTTTCAGTTGGTGGAGCTGAGAGGCCCCTAGGTTTATCATCTCCTTCAGAAGAGAGTATTAAGCTGAGCCTTATGCAACTTGCTGCTCCTCTGCTTTTTTTTTTTTTTTTTTAAACTGAGATCGTGCAAGATGTGTGATTCAGTGCAGCTTGTAGGGGTTGTTCACTGCTCAGTACTCAGCATACTGTTCACAGTAGATAAACATCCTCAGCAACATTGGTGGGCTCTATGTGGGCAGAACTGAAAAAGGATAAAACCATTCTCTTAAAAATCCTCTTATAAATTGCTATTATAGGCTATCTAAATTGTATTACAGAGGGATTCAAGAAGTGGCATGTTTTTGTTTGTTCCATCCTATGCAGTTTGCATGGTTAGCAGAGCCACATTAAAAAAATGAGAGTTGCATAATCTTTGTTGGTTCAATTCCGTGATTGAGAAGGGAATGTCATAGTCACAAAAATGGCAGAATTGGATTGGGTTAAAGGTCTGTTTGATCTGATGTGCAATCTGTATAACAGTGTAAGGAAAAAAGAACAAGGCAACCCAATACAACGGTATGGACAATTACAGAATCTTGTATATAGCCTCCAACTTACTGTGCCTTGGAGACTTCTGGAGCCAGAAGTCATCCTTCTGTCCATAACTGCCCTATGTGAATTTTTCAGTAGTTTGTTTAGATTGTGGGGTTTTGCTTTTCTTTTTCAAACTCATCTAAACTTTTGGCATTCGTGGCACCCCATGGCAGAGTTCTACATCTCAACTACAACTCTGCTGTAGAAAACTGTATTTTGCATGTCTCAAACTAACATATACTAGTTTATTTGATAATCCCTTCCTGTGTTGCAAATGTGAACAGTTGACCCCTCTTCTTTTCTGTCTTCTAACTGAGAGACCTATGGTTCAGAAATCTTCATTGACGATGTTGAAAGAATGGAAAAGAATGGGGCTTGCCACACTAGGAGCTGAAAATGTACAGAGAAATAAGGAGCATGCAATCTAACTAAAAGACAGCCAAAATTGGATAAATGCACCTCTCAGAAAGTGAGGTAACACGGAAACTTCCCCTAAATTGCACAAGATGAGTATAACGTCAGGAATTCAACTGAAATCTTCACATTTCCACTGAAGTACTTTAATCACAAGATCATTGAACTGCTTCCTGAATACCCTATGACTTTCTAATATATAGTAAGTTTTAGAAAAAGCTTCCACCAAAAAAAAAAAAGTCTACGAGCTTGCAGTTGGAAATTCAAATGCAGAGCATGTACCTTACTGAAGCCCTTGGTTCTGTCTGAAATATTAAGCTTAGTCCTTCCCCTTCCATCTTAGGCATCTGAAAAGCTGAAGTCCTTTTTGATGTACTCGACAAGCATGTCATACTCAAATAACACAAGTAGAATGCATCTTGCAAGACTGCAGTTTGTTTTGTTTGTGTCATGCAAGGTCTCCTTCTTTGTGAGATTCTAAGCTCAGAGTCAAAGCCAGAACAAAACATTTTTGTATGAGTTGTCAGAGATGTCACTTTATTCTCCAAAGGTCTAAATGATTATCCAAATTTTTCTGTAGCTAGTCACATCTATTGAGAGGCAGAGTTTCTATAAATTTGTTTCTTTAGATGTGGAGGAGGCTGGAAAGGAGCATTTCTCAAATGGGAGGGTTTTTTTCAGATCCAGTTCGCCTGTTTTGTATTTTAGGTCAATAGAAACTTTTCTTTGAGTCTCTTGAAATTCTGAAGGATTCAAGTACACTGCAAATACCATCAGGTATCTGGAGACTGATTCACCTCATACAAATAAAGCAATTGTATTCGGGTGAAACTCAGCTTTAGGTTACTGGGTTGGAGATCACTGACTATATTTAAAATTAAATCCTGGAGCCATTTGAAGAAAATGACAGTGATTTTGGTGAGGTCCTTAGTACCTAACTGCCATGGTTAAGCTGAACAAGTAGACTAGTAGCTTGCTAATACAAAATGCCAGTTTTACTCAGAGCTTTAGCTCTAACCAGAGCTAGTTATGGTCTGTGTCATTTCTTTCAGTTTCAGTAAAAGTGAAACACTGGGTTTATGTCCTTCTCTGTCCAGAGAGAAACAAACAAAAAACCTAATATGGAAATGTAGACCTGCATTTTGGTCTTCTGTTGTTAATACCACAGGCTAAGGACTGTAATTTTCTAAGGATTGTGCACAGCTGATGTGGACTTCCTAGTATGCTTGAATGTACGACAAATGACTAAAATAAGAAATGGATTAATTTACAATTATGAGCTTAAGCTTAAGGTGATGTGAGGTGAATGTTGCAGTTAGCATGAACTCCTTTGGAAGCCAAGTGGCCTTCTCTAGCCAAGCTGTACAATATAGACAGAATTCCTGCTCAAAATATAGATTCAGGAGTCAGCAGCTAATTATTAGCACTAAGCACCCCATGTTTTCTTCGGATGACTAAAGCTACTTAGAGCTCTTAGTTCAGACAGGCACTCAGGAATACAGTTAACTATAAGCATATTGTTTAAGTCCATGAACTTCCATTGGATTTAACAGGTCTTTAGAGTTCAGGCTGTACTTATGAAACCTACTGAACTGGGGACCTACAGAATAAGAGGCAGGTGACAGCACTTTAAAAAAAGCAGTGCCAGTAGGAACCAAGCGCAGCCAGATTCTTAAAATCTAATGGCCATATGAGGAAATGGAAGGGTCACAATGTAAAGAACAGATTTGTTAAAACACAGCCTGGATTTGGGAATGTGCTTTTCCCTGCATGTGCATATATGTTCTTCAAGGGTTCTGTGCTGGCTCAAGGTGAGTTTTGTTGACAGTCATGTCTAAGACTTGCATAATATATTACAGGTTAGCTACCAGTAGCATCACAACTTCTTTCACAAATAAGATAAATAGGTATACTTTTCTGATGGGTAAGGAAGCCCTGCTGAGGGATTTCTAGATATAGCTGTGCAGTTGCCTCATTTGAAATTATTCCATGCAAAAGTGTAAGGGCGTTCACCTGTGCTAGAAGATAGGTGAGCCTTGTGCAATTTTGTGCTTAATTCCACTGAGCAGCTTTGTGTGCAGTTTGTTTCGCAGGATACAAGCCCATATTCCTTGATTACAGTGGTTTTATCGTTTCTATACGTTGCGTGTTTTGTGCAGAGAGCAGCCTGCTGGATCATCCAGCACATCGGCTGCTTTCATTGATAGCTGGGGAAGATGGCCTCAGTTACGCGTAGGTGGCTGTAGCAAACATCATCTCTATTGCGAGACAGACTGGCTTAACTAGACCTCAGCCCCTGATAACCTGTCCATCCTTTCTGCTGAGAAATATTTGTGGCATGCACACCTTTTGGTGTGCATAGGTAGGCTGTCCCTTACACGAAGGTGCTGGTACCGAAGTTATGTGGGCATTAATAAAGGGGCAAAGTTAGTTCATCCTATTGGGGGAGAGGAAAGGCCCCACTCTCCCTTCTCCATCTGAATGAGAGCACCTTTTCTTGAGGTGACAGACAGGCAGACAGCCTGTTGGATTGATTTCCCTTTGTTTCTTAGACGTGCTCAAATCCATATGAAGTAGTTTTTGTGTTGGTCCTGAAAAGTCAGAGATAAATCTTAGGAGCAAAAGCAGAATTCACAAAACAATTCTTGCTGCCGTAGCTAAGGAGAGGGCAAACTGGTAGACAGCTATGAAGGTGGAAATTTACAATGATTTTAGAAAACTATTTCAGCTAGACTAGTTGGGAGAGTTATTAGCAACACAGGACATTAGCATTAAAGCTCTGTACTCAGGTGGAAAATTTGCCATCGTACCACTCATTTTCCCTCTTGTTTCTGGAGCCAGTCATTTGTCCAGCCTGACACGTGCTGCTCTGGAGCCACAATCCAGCAGTGTGACACATACCTTCTAGAACTGGAGGCAGTGATGAAGCCTTTTGAGTGCACAATTTCCAATACAAAAGAAGAAGATAGATATATATAGATATATATAATATGCCAGCATCTCTCCTTAAAATACACATGGAGATAAAAAAATGGAATGAGTCATTCGGTTCACCTCTGCAATAAAACTCCTTTGAAGGTGCTTTCCCTAGTATAATAATAATAATGTTATGAAGACTTGGGTTTTGATGGACTCATCTGTCTCTCTTTCTGACTAGGATAAAGGGAAAGACATATTTATTGTGAAAACTGTATTTTTGGCTCTTTTATAATGCAACTGAAGTGCCTCCTCTGAAGGGAGAATGGATGTTTGCAATGTACAGCAAATCTGTTACCACTGTTACGTGCTAAACCTCAGCAAGACCTAGTCTCTTGCTGTTATAGGCTCTGCACAATTCAGTTTAGCATCATTGTCTAAGTACTTATGACCAGTGTGAACTACAGTGCCTCGGAGGCTTTTTGCACCCAAATGTTTAAAGTTTAGAGGAGTTTTTTTTGGGTGGCAGGAGGGACAGCTGGGGTGGAGATTAGGAATTTATCTGAAGCAATTGAAATGGTTAAGGAACATCTCGGTGACTTTGGCCAGTTTTGTGTCAAACTCCTCTAGCTTTACCCTGAAAGTGACTGGTGCTGATACTGAGTTCCCTCAGCATGCAGTACTGCTGTCACCACAGCTGCACACAAAGCTGCCAACACTTGCTGCGAGAGAAGCACACTAAAATATCTGGCACAAAGCATGATGTTAAGATGTCTGTCCAGTACCAGGCCTCCACAGTAAAAGTCAAAAGGCATAAATGTACAGAGTCTTTTTGTTTTATCTCTGTTTTAATTTCTGTCCTTACTATCTTGGGTACCCTTTGGTACATCATTGAGCAGTACAATTCCATAGTGCACTAAACTTCTTGTTACATTTCTAGGGGTTATCAAAAAAACCCCAAGAGGCGGAATCTTATCCTACCAGCTTCTGCTGTATTAGGCTCATTTACAAGCAATCCTGCTGTTTTCTATCCTTGGTCAGTTCTATTGCAGAAAAATATCAAAATGCTTACAGATCTTATAAGCTTTAGCTTCCATTAAGTATAAATACCTGGATTTTGATGAAGTTTAGCTCTGTGACTGCTTGTAGATATAATTTCTATGTTAAGAACTGAGTATTTATTAGAAGACTAGCCATATTGCCATCTGTCATAAACACATACTATTATGGAACAGCTAGAATCTCTGTGTGAAAAGTGTGGGAGCCTTGGGAGTGGATCCCGTGCTCTCCAGGCTGGAGACCAAATCACCCAACAAGGTGTCAGGAATGGTATGTTCTATTCTTGGCCCAGACAGTGACCTGCTCTGCATCTCATCTTCGTCACCTGCAAAATAAATAGTGGTAATTCTTCACTTCCCTGGTGCTAAGCTAGCTTAAAATTTGTCAAAAAACCATTTTGAGCTCTCTGCTGAGAAGGCACTAGAGTAATTCACAGTTGTCTAATTAGCTACTGCATCATGCTGCCAATCAAGATGTTATCAGCTGAGCCAGTCCATTATCTTACAGGAACCCATAGAAGGATGAAATAGCACTTCACTGAAATTTAAGTAGTGAGGGACTATCAAACATATAACATAGGACAATTTTACAGGATTTTTGTTTGTCTAGAGGCCATTGGGTAATGCTATGGGGAACAAGTACTGGAAACAGGGGAAATCTAGTGGAACTTTCCCCAGTTTATCCTCATGTTCTGGAAGGCAGCAGTTCAGGGACTACTTGAGCAAGGATTTGCATTTGGACAATCACACTTAATCAGCTGTGATGAGGGTATTTTCCACAAACTTGTCTAATCATTTTGTTTCTTAAGCTATTGATAGCACTGAGTTCTGATTTAATAGGTGTTGTATGAAAAAAGCACTTCCTTCAGTTTCAAACCTGCCACCTTTTAGCTTTGTTTCCTGCTCCCTATTATTTCATGTGCTTATGAGAAGCGGTGATTCATTGCTTCCTTACATTCTCTGGCTTGCTTGTGATTTTAGAGACCTTGAGTGTATCTTTGTGGCCCTTCCCTGTTGTTGTTCCCTTCAGTCCAGGGAGTCCCATTTTGCAGGAGAGTGCAAGTTCCAAGCCTAGCACAGTGACTTGGCAGCAATCCCTAAAGTGATGTTTTTAATCAATGTTGTGCCTTGACTGTGCTTTCAGATTCCGGCAACTCATTGCTGAATATGAACCAGAAGTCCAGGAAGTATCCCGGCTTTTCCGCTCTGTCCTGCAGGAAGCTGCCGAAAAGATCAAAGAGGAGGAAGAAGCCAAGAAGCTTGCCAGGCAATGGAACACAAAGCACAAAACCAGCCTCTCCTTAACAACGTTTAAATCCCGGTCCAGGATTTCCCCCTTCATCAGTGACATCAAGACCATCTCTGAGGATGTGGAAAGGGGCACCCAGCCCACCAGAAGGGTTTGGAGCATGCCAGAATTTCGGAATGCCAAGGATTACTGACTCTATACTGAACAAGGTTTTTAGACAGTGATCTTTCAAAATCCTGGTTAACCCTTTTTTAGCTCTACTGTCTCTTCTTTGTTGCAACTCTCTCTTCTTGCCTGTCTCCCTCTTGGAAGTTGTGTCCATAGTAACTGCTGCTGATGCCCGTGGTGTGTCACACGATTTATTACCAAACCTGCTAGCCTTTCCTTTAATTTAGTAGCTATTCAGTAACCTTAAGGGCAAGGCTTACTTACTATCTCATTTTTATTACTGCTTTCTTGTGGAAAATGAATTAGTTTTGTCTGTCTTTTCCTTTCACCCTACCCCTGAGCCTGGATGTAGTTATCTATAAAAGGTTTTGGCCCAAGCTAGTGAGAGCTGCTGGCTGGAGGAATCTTGCTGAAAGCAAAGCAGCCACTTACATGACTAAGGCTTGCAGGATCAGGCCTGTAAGTTAAAGCTAGTATCTGATTTGGAACTGAACTTCCAACTAAAAACCTTCCTCACTGGTACAGGAAACTTCACAGATAACCTCAGCACTGCTCTTGATCAACTTTTTGCTGGCAATTTGCAATCCAACCTGAGTAGAAACAGACTCAAGCTTTTTGAGATGAAAGACCAATATTATTCCACAGCAACCAGTTTATGCATGCTCAGGTTTCTTGGGTATTTTCTCTTTTGTGCAGGCAGAACCCCCTGAACCTCGGCTTGCAGAGTAGATAGAAACTTTACAACCTGCTGTGTAGATATACAGGTGGATACATCAGTGCTGTGTCAAATGCTGCTCTTGGTCCTCAGCGGTCTGTGTTGCTGAGGTAAGTGCTCCACCCCACATCCCAGTAATAATTCAGTGGGCTGAAATTAATGTTTATGGCTAAGCCTGAAAAAGTACCAAAGTATAGTGTCAATGTGTAGAGAAAGTACAGAGAAGTGAATCAGCACTCATCTACAGGGCTCTTTGTACAGCTGCAATAGTTGAGATCATTTTAACAAGCTGCTGCTTTGAGTGACTGAAGGGCTCTGGCAGATAAAGTTTTGGTCCTTCAGTCTTCTCTCATGAGTGGTCAGAAGAGAGCTTTCCAGTCCTTCTCACAGGCTGATACTGCTGGCCAGTGAGCTGATACTATTACAAAAGAATCTTGAATGCAAACTGAGTAGCTTGTAGGCCAGCATGGCTCTGCCGAGACTTTGAAGAAACAGGAAAATGCCAGTGAGGAAAAGCTATTGGGGCCCTAACTCAGCATCTGTAGGGAGAGCTCTCACCAGCAAAGGAAAGGGAATGGCATGCTGTGAAAATCACGGGTCCTGTAGAGAAGCCAAGGGCTAGGATGCTTTATGGTCACCAATGGGAGATGGGGAAGGAAGAGAGGATGACTAGCTTGTAGGGAATCATCCCAGTGGGGTATAGCCTCCCAGAGGACCCTGTAGCTTTGTTGTTCCTTTGCCTGTTTCCGACTCTTTTCCCTGGGGAACTTTGCAGCAGCATGTGGGTACTACAGCCAAGATAAAACCCTTTGAAGCTGTGCCAACTCTGGGAAGAATTCCAGCACATGAAATCCATCCTAGAGTAGAAATGTGCAGTTTCTTCCAGAGATGGGGGAGGGCAGCATAAAACAAAGATCAAGATCAAACCCGTAAGAGCTCTCTAAGACTGTGGGATTTTGGCTCTTCCTCTCTCCCCTCTGAGCTATTTAAGATTGAACACAAGGTTTCCTTACTAGCACCAGGCTGTAGTTTCTAGTCCCTTGGTAAACTCCGCTGCCAGCAACTCCCTAAGGGACAGAAAGCAGAAGCTCACCTTTAATCAAAAACTCAGGGCTTCCAATTACAGCATCCAGTTTGGGATGGGCTATTTCAACTCTAGGTCAATGAGGGAGAGTTTAAAGCCTTCTGACAATCACCTTGGTGTTTTTCAGCTGTATGTTCTTGTGAAGTAATGTGATTGTGTATATGAAGTAAAAACATAGGCTTGACATACTTAGTGTAGCCTTAGCTGCCTAGAAGATGTGGGATCTCTAGCAAGGGACCACCATAATCTGCAGAAAAATCCTTCTTTGCAAAAAAATTAACCATCTTTTTTTTAATATATATTTCCAAGCCACTGTACAGTACTGAATGCTGAATTAATTTCATGCTATAGCTCTGTAATCATTTTACTTGCACTCACATTCTATTTTGACACCTTCAGTATTGACTGTATTGATGCAATATTTGATGGACTGCTGGGAGAGACAGGACATTCTGACACACTGACATAAAGCTCTTTGAAACAGCACAGTGTCTGTAATGTGCTCGCTCTTTCTTAAGGAGAATCTGGAGGAACTAACTTCCCTACCCCACTGTACAAAGCCAAGGAAATCACTTTAAGGCTGTTCATGCTGTCACAGCATCCTGTGATCATACTGTCCTTCATTAGCCACCTCTAGCCAGCAGATACCATTCTTGTTTAACAGCCAGGAAAGGGAGACAAATCTGACCTTTGGTCAAAGCCATGTATGTTATGGAGGCCAGGCTGTGGCAGCGCCTGCAACAGCTGTTGTGCCTCAACTTACCTATAATTTCTATTTCCAGAATAAAATGTATTCTAAACTTTTAAATGGTATCATTCTCCCTGTACCTCTTCAGCAAGTTACACTTGGCTCACAGTAGCATCTAATGGTAAAGGGCTATTCAGATACCAAGCTAATAAGGTTTCTATTCTTACTACATGCAATCTGTTAAACTCTTAAAGGTACGGAAGTAGTCTCATGTTTGCCTGTAGCCAGCTGCCTGGACACTGACTGTGACCTTCTGCATTGTGTGTGCACTGGTGGGTACTGAAGCAGAGCTGGGGAGTTGGTTAGGAGGCACGACTGATGCACTCTGCTTGTGGTGCTCATTCTTCTTCAGAATGCTGTAGACTGAACTATAAATGATCTTTTGTTCACAGAACGTGGCAACAACTATGCACCCATGTTTGCCTTGTCCCAATTCCACATTTTGTGTGGCTAAGTTAGCATTTTAGTTAAAATCAGGATCATGCAACTCCCAGCTGCCACCACCTACTGTGCTATGGTCTGTGGCACTGGGCAGATAGTGGGTGAACTAGATTGCTCTTGGATGAAGCTAACCCAAATGATCCACTGCAGCTGGATCACAGACCATAAAGCTGGGCTAATGCTGGTCTGAAATAAACCCTCATGAAACTTGTACTGTGTGAACACCGTGTCCTCACTGACAACTGCCTGACTCTACAGCTCTGCTCCTCCTGGGCTGCACTATTTCTTGTGTAGAAAAAAACCCCACATTTCTACACAGCCCTGACGAGACTCTGATCTGTTCTTAGCCCTTCCTGAGAGCTAGTCCAGTGTCTTCATTCTTTAAGCAGAAGAACAAGTGAAATAGCAGCACAATATCACAAACAAACAAACAACTGAATAAGGATCATTCTAAATCCTCAATCCTTCTCTTAAAACTGCAGGTTTTGGTATCAGCCCAGAGCATCACTGTTGCCCTGTTGCTGAGGGTGTTATGCTGTCTAAAGGACATTGTTACACCCAAGAAAAAGCAGTCCTAGACTTACTATACATTCTAAAAACTAGTGGCAACACCTCTACAGCAGCTCAGCTGCACTGCTCAGCTTCAAGGGGCTAACGCTCCTCAGAGTCACTACTCACCTGGGAGAGACTGTGTAGCCCCGCTTCTGTGACTCCTACAGATGAGCCTGGCCCACAGGCTGAGGTAGTCAGCAAAGGTGTGCAGGAGATGAGGTTCCTCACCCATATCAGCATACAGCTCAGACAGCTATCACGCCGTGGGGAATTGGAGTAAGCTTCGCAGGAAATACCTGTCTGCTGAGATTGCACTGTTTATACATTTCATCACAGAACCTCAGAAAATTAAAGCAAAGCTGTGAAATACAAAACAATTTTTTGTACTTCTTGTCTTTAATTAAAGATCTCCTGAAATATAATCTCTCCACATCTAGCCAAACACAACAGCTGGTCCGCTGCCCTACTGTACACTATGTAGGTATCAAAGGAGGAAGGCAAGAATGGTAAAGGCACTTGATATAAATAAAAAACCCCATCCTCTCTCTACAGGCTACAAATGCAGTCTACCTCTACAAAGAGATCACAAGATTTAAAGTGATAAATAACCAGTATTAAACAACTGCAAAGGTCTGAAATTGTCTGAAGCTAAGTGGTTTACAGATATAACCTTGAACTGGTCTGCATCGACATGCTTCCAAGCACGTCTTACATTTAAATAAGAAGATATAAGCAACAAAATGGATGTTTTATCTCCAGATACTTTTCAGTCACTTCTATTGATTCTGTACCTGATCCTGGGTAGTAGAACACCGTAATATTAGTAGATGGCCCCAGATGGCTCAGGGATCCCTGTTCTAAACATCATATCTGCAAAGCATGCATATGTTAAACAAAAGGAAGTAATTTTTTTTCACCACACGAAGTACTACTGAAGTATGGATTGCCTCGCTCAGCATATTCTGCAGATCAGACGAGTGGTTCCAAAAGGGGACTACGCAAGTTCAGAGGGTTAGTAAACCACAGTAGTCAGGATGAAGCCTACAGCACTTCCCAGAAGCCGCCAGCACTTGACAAGCAAATCTCTCTGTGTTGTTGCTTACACTGCTTCCCCAAAACATTGCCTCTCCCAGGAGGCAAACTATGGACAGCTGGGCCTTGACTGCATGGCCATTCTGATATTCCTGTGTTCTACTGCACCTCCTTGAAAAAGGATGGTAGTTTTGCCCCAAAAGCATTTTGAGAAGCACTAGACTGCATGAGTAAAACCTTTTTTGGTTGTACCCTGCAACAGAGGCAGGGCTATTAAACCTCCCTCAGTTCTACCCACCTGTGCCAGGCAGAGACATCGTAATTTCGGTGCCTGCCTTCCCCGATACTGCTGTCCGTGCCATGGGCTGTCAGCACAAGGGACCCCTTGTTCCCTTTGTATGATCAGACAAGCCACGTTTCAAGCCAGCTTACATCAGAAAGATACTGTGATGGCCCTGAGAGTTAGGTCTCGGGCCCAGGTCTCCCAGTGACTGCCATGTATTTTCTGTGCAGTTGCTGCACAAAGATGTGCTCAAACTAAGGGAAAATAATCTTTGCAGGATGAGATCTTAATAAACATGGCAGAAATGTGAGGAAAAGGGCTGCAAGATGCACAGTGAATTATGTGGTGAGTTACGGTCATCTGTGTATACTGTACACTTCATAAAATTATAAATTCCTATGGTCTTGACTGGATAACCGGATTATAGCACCTGACCTCTATATTTTTGTCACAATTACATTTTGCCTCTATCAAATAAATCTAACCTGACCCAGTAGCACAATACTGCAGAAGTGGGGGAAAGACCATGTGTGTTTTCTACATCAGAGAATCTACTCTCTATCTACTCTCAGAATGTAATTACTGTTACACCTGTTTAGCGATCATAGTGCCACATTCTCAGAGGCTTCTATCAGGTCATAGTCCACATGCAGTACCTTTTCCAACATTATTCTCTGCAGTGCCATGTTGCCTAAAGCAACAGATCGCACCCGATTTAGTCTGAAGACTATTTAAATAACCAGATGTGGTATAAAGCACTGACAGTGAAATACTCCTCAGGTATTTTGTCTATTTTTTTCCTATATTCTGGCACTGGAGGTCTGAAATTATTTCAGAGATGGAGAAGAGCAGGGTGCGGTTTCTGAAGAACCCAGCAGCCCCAAGTAAGGCTGGCGCAAGAACATCTGGTCCTTCCAGGTCCCTTCCTGCTCTCAGCAACTTGCTCCTGTTGCATCCAACTGCTTAGAAGTTAAAGGCTTCCTTCTGCCTTCAGCACACGAGAAGCAGCAAGAGAGACTACTGTCTGTCCACAACACAGCCAAGAGCAAGAAACGAACAAAGACTAGATTAAATTCATAGGACAGCAGTAACAAATGTTCCCCATACACACCACATAATTAGGTCTTTGCAGGCTAATTATAAGGTTGCAGAATAAGAAAGTGCAAAGCCACTGTCCAAAGGTAAAATAAATAAATAATTTGAAACATTCCATGACAGTCCAGCTGGACAGCAATGCCACCTGCTGGCAGACTTCCCAGCACTAATTAACCAAGAAATGGGCAACCAAGAAACTTTCTAACCAGGCCTCTCCTGACAAATAGAGATTCCTGACTCTCCCGCTTCCTTTGCCTCCCACCACGGTCACTGCAGAGCGGCTCACCAACAGAGAGCAAAATGAACACAACTGATGTGTTTAGGACCTTATTAGAAGACAGCACCAGTGGGCAGCACACTGGTATCAGAACAGTTGCCATCTTAAACATTGTGTCTCTGCCATCAAAATATACTTATCAGACAGGATATTAATGATGTTCTTCACGCTGATTGAACAGGCTCAAAACATGCTTCCATAGAGCTCTCAGCACCATCTCCTGCTCTCATCTCAGAAAACACCAGATGTTTCATATTCTTTGTGAATCACAATTTAAGACTGAAATTGAACAGGCAGGAAAAAATACCTGCTGTCAACCACCAAATAAATCATCCACTGTACAGTAATTTTGATAACTTGTTTTGCCCAGAGATGGAAATAGAAGTCTGGGTGTTTGCCAATAATTTTAAAAAGCAGCTCCTCAAAAACTTCTCACCCTACACCTTCAAATAAAACCAAGTAGCAGACTGGAGAATTTTCAGGTGTGCCCAGGACCTCATATCCTTCAGGAGGATCCACTACCAGTTAAAATCCAACCAAATCCAGCCACTTCATAGAGTGCCCAAATGAGAGGGGAGCTCCCAACATTGAGAGCTGAGCAGGAACTTTGGAAACTTGTTTCGAAATGTGCAAAGACCAGGAGGAGTATGTTTCACACGTAGAACAAAGTGTACCAGAGTTCCATCCAGTGGTCAAGGCCTCCACCTGCACCTCACCAGGGCAAGTTCAGCAGGAGATCTCACAGCAAGTTACTTCAGCCTCTCTGACCCCTGCTTTTCCCCTGCATATAGGGCTCACTTAGTTTTCCCCGCTGCAGGGGATGACTGGGAAGCTCTTATATTCCTGCAGCATGAAACATCCAGATATATCAAAACAGCACAACTTGCCTAAGTTTAACCAGAGACAATAAGGAACAGGTATCAAAATTGCAGGCCCTGCTCAAAACTGCCGGATGGTACGTCTAAGTTCAACGGACAAAGTACTTCCAAGACAAAGTGGTATTTAGTGAGTATTTTCTCATCTTGATCTCTTGTAGATTTTTGCATGGGCAAAGGAGTCAAGCTCAGGCAAATCATAAAAGAAAAAACGGTAACAAAGAATTGCATTGCCCATGAGAACTGTCTGAATCACTTAATTACTTGCATCAACCACTCTTTCATGTTTGGATTTTTGGTTGTAACAAAAGAAACTTAAGTAACAGCATACTACTGCTTTCCAATAACTTTTGAGGCTATTACCAGTTGTATCAATTGTGGATGTACCTTTAGAAATACCTGATTCCTTTCCCACATCATGACAATTACTCAGAGCCACAAGGTCCAAATGAACACCCTCCACCATAAGCCCAATAAAAGCACTCAGCCATTTTACATTTATGCCTGTCTACCTAGGGCACACAAGCAGGAGGTAGGACCAGTGTGGTAGCAAGGGCTTGAAGAGCAACAAGCACAAATCCCAAGGGACCGAGTCTTATCAATTCTGCTGCTTGTGGAACCTCATCTTGAAAACAGGATAGAATACTTAGAAAGTACAATGTGAAGGAGGATGGGCATGGTGGCAGCAGCTCAGCGAATATATCCTTCCCCCCCTCCTTCCTACCCCAGTGACTTTTGTTTCTGGAATTTCTGTTGATAAAAAAAAGCATCATTGAGTTCTGTGTGATTCCCAGAATGGAAGACGGTGCCGTGACACAGAAAGTAGACGTGATAGGGAAGACAACACAAAAAAGTAGGTTGCACATCTGAACGACTTCTATTACTCAGCATTTTAGCAAGAATCTCAACTTGTCCAACCAGCTAAGCTTCTGCAGCCCCTTCCTTATCATCTCACCTCTGCCCTACTCCATGACTTCTGACAGCAGCCGTCTCCCTCCATGCCTACCTCATACCTTTTCTATCATTCTATTGTTCCAGCCTTCATCTTCCCCCACAATATACACTTTTTTAAGACCTAGTAGCAAGGCTCTCTATCAGCCATTTGCATATCAGGTCAGCATCCCACACCGCCTCACAGTTCACCCGTGCAAATTTCTCGATCTGTATTTCATCACATTCCTCTCCATCTCTTACCTTACTGTCATAACCTTCACATCTGGTTCAGCTGCCACACTAGTAAGCTGAAGCAGTACTAAGAAGCTATGCTTTAGTGAAAAGGTCAACAAAATTAACTTCTTTCCTGAGGCAGCAAGGCATGGACAATTATTCTGGCTGTGTGGGCCTGTGCTCACTAGGGAGTCTGGAACCTGTTGGCCAGCTCCAAACAGCAGCCTCAAAAACACAGTCCCGAGAAGATGACAGCAATCTCAGTGCTTGTGGGGAAAAATGGGGGAGGGAAGGATGCAACATGAACTCAAACCGCTTTAGAAACCTGGGAATCTACATGAAGATGGGCAGGAAAGCAAAGGAGGGTTATAAAAGCAGCAACCGCTGGAAAGTTTTAGACAGCATTTATAGCTAACTGGACAGAAGAGAATAAAAGTTAATCACTGCCACAGTATTTAAGCAGCTTGGCTCTCTAAAAGAAGTGACAGCTTAGAAGTAAATGCCGGCACAGAAATACTTTAAAGCATCACGAAAGCATATCTAGCATGTCAAAACTGAAGAAGAAAAATTCCTCTGTCCTGAAACCGCAAAAAAAAGTTGGTTGTTTTGTGGTGGTTTTTTTTTTTTAAAGAAAAAGTGATCTGACTAATTTTTGTACAGTCAAGAGTTGGCAACTAAAGTTTGGTTGGCAACCAAACCGTAAGAGGAACCGACCACAACGTATTAACAAAAGTTATTTATCTTTTCCATATTAGCATGGAACAGTGAAGGAGTTTTTATGATTGTAGCCGATCTTGAATAAGGTAGCAAAAAGCAAATTATTTCAATTAAGTCTGAATATTCCAACCAATGCAGTTCTTTACAAGTGATTCCTATTTGCTTTCTAACTTCCGAGTCTCTCCTTTTTTTTTTTTTCCCCTCCTATATTTTCAGGAAATGATGCTATCTTTACATAAAGTATAACCTAGGGAATGGCAAGGATGTTACTGTCTTCTAAGAGTGTGTTTGGGATTAGCCTTCTTAAGAGAAATCCAGAGATAAAAGCTGCTTATCTTGGCAAGATGCTTTGGCATCTCTAGCTAGAGATACCAAGGCAGCACAAATCAAAGCATTATCTCCCTGAAACGAATGAGGAGGGGTTGGTTTTTTTCCCTACTGACATTTCAGAACAGCACTTCCAAAAAAAGCTTCCATCACATTAGAAGTCAAGGAAACTCCAGTTCTTACCTGTGTTTTCACATTTTACATTCATAAAGGTGTAAGGGCTTCTTCTTCTGGATCTGGGCTTTAGCCTCTAAAAAGTTAAATCTCTGCAACAATTGCAAAATGTTTCACAAAAGAAAAAAAATCAACCTAGAGAAAAGACAGGATTCTAGCATCTTCAGGAGGTTTCATGCATCAAAATAGTTTTAAAATTATCCCTTAAGAAATGGTACAAATCTTCAGATTTACTTACAACACCACGGCAGACACAGACACAAAGAGTTTTGTTTGTTTGCTCTTTAATGACCTCCCCACACCTGTACCCACTGTACACCTGATATTCTTGTCAAAGTCAACTACCCTTAGCTCCTTTTTTCAGGCATTCCTAAACTGTGGTTCCCAAGGAGCACCTGCTACACAGGGGATTCACGTGGGACTCCCACATCAGGGTTACGTACACAGGGGCCTGCTGGGCAATCAGGAGACAAAGCTCTGGAAGGAAGCAAGCACTGAGCAAACTATTACTGCTATCACACACACACATGCTTGAGTTATGCTGGGGTCAGCTGTATATCCAGGCCTGTCCCATCTCCCAGTGAACTGTCAACACAGCTGAGAGGTCACAGTCACTGCCTGCCTTGGCATTGTTCCTATGGCTCTTTCTCTTTCCATTAGATTCAGATATGGGGTACGTGCCTTGTAGAAGAAAATTTGATCAACAGCTCACAGGATCAGAAAGGCGGGCCAGAACTCTAGAGTTTTTAGTTCTAGGAACGGCAACTCCAGATGTGGGGGGTAAATTATCTATTTTGAGCTGCCTTTCAACAGCTGAACCAGATAAACAAACAAACCCAGAGATGTTTCCTGCTTCTATTTTGGGATAAAAATCATTCCGCTTCCATTATTGCTCTAGAGTATTTTATTGTTACAGCTTCTAGTGAGAGAGAGAAATAAACTTTCCAGAGAAAGATCACCTTATAGCAGCCTTCCAGTACCTAAAGGGGGCCTATAGGAGAGATGGGGAGGGACTCTTTATCAGGGAATGTAGTGATAGGACGAAGAGTAACAGTTCTAAACTGAAAGAGGGGAAATTTAGATTAGCTATTAGGAAGAAATTCTTTACTGTGAGGGTGGTGAGGCACTGGAACAGGTTGCCCAGGGAAGTGGTGGATGCTCCGTACCTGGAAGTGTTCAAGACCAGGCTGGATGGGGCTTTGAGCAACCTGGTCTAGTGGGAGGTGTCCCTGGCCAGGGCAGGGAGGCTGAACCTAGATCATCTTTAGGGTCCCTTCCAAACCAAACCATTCTATGATATCTCAAACTCTGAAAGAAAATAATATATTAATGAATGAACTGTCAAAAAATCATTTATGTAAAAGCATGTTCTATTTACAAAGGTCAACTTGCTCTTTAGGACAAGTAAAACCACTACTGGAAAAAATATTCATATAGAAACGCCTCATCTTTCAAATAGACATATACAAATACTCTGCTTTGTTTAAACTACTAGAAACATTAGGACAATTGAAATTAAGAGTTCTGCATGCAGTTAGGATAGAAATTACATTACTGGACTTCAGTGTGTCAGTTCTTATCATTGGCAACGACACACTCTTAGGCTCTTCTAAAACACCACAGCCTGGCTATTACCTCAGGATCTCAAAAGGAGGACATGGATCTTCATTAACAAGTTATCAGTTACTCTTCGTTTTGCCATTAAAAAAGGACATCCCGATTGTCTTCACAGCAGGAGAGTCTGGTCTTGGCAAACTTGGCGTCCTTTTCCCTGAGTTTCCCTTTAGTGTTTTGCTAGGCATGATGATCGTTGGCTTGGTATATTTACAAGTCCTTGGTTAGCACTCTTCCCATTATAAGGCAGAGTTCAGAAATTCAAGGAGTTCTGCACGGTTCCGGTCTCTCTGTAGAGCAGAAAAGCAGAGGCAGCAGTTTAACAGACCTATACTCAGTGGACAAAGGCAGCACAACCCTGCTTTCTGCGGGGCTTTCACATCTCAGCACACCGCTCGACAAACACTACCACGTTCAAACAGCTGGATGTGACCAGCTACCAGTTAGGTGTGAGCGCCTGCAGGAAGCGCAAGGCAGCGGGTCCTCAGGAGAGACGCTAGAGGAGACAAGCTGTCACTGTCACTATCTCATGATGCATTTTCTAAGTGGCTCCCTGTGGAGGCTCCACTGGGTTGTCATCATGTAGCTCAAAGCCTGCTCTGGAGGGAACTCACAAGCAGAACAGTTGCAATTCTCTGGTGTCTGAGGCACTGTACGCACAGCAAGTCTTGCGCCCTGGGAACCATTTTTTCCTACGCATAAGCAGCAGCTTGCAGCATAATAGAAAGGGAACCATGAATTTAGCTTCTTTGTTTACATAAGAGACAGCTCAAGCAGTCAAAACACTTGTTAACAGTGTTTTTGAAATCAGAATTTATAAAACAATCATTGACCCTTAAAATATTGTGAAGAATGGATGTAGTTCAATTGGGTGTGTTCATGACCACGGACACCAATCAAAAAAGGACCGACATCAAATATTTGACATCAAATATCGTAACACACAGCTTACCAGGATAAGGCTAGAAGCACCCAACATAATTTAACACAAACTTCAGTGCCACAGAAAGAATAAAATGTATTTTTGATCAAATTTAACTTGGAACGCTCAGGTCTGCTTTGGTAACCATAGAATGAACTGTTAGGGCTGAATCAGAATCCACCAAACTGAGTACTTAGTAAAGTAACACTTTTAACACATACTGCCTAGTACCAGAAGCCCTCTGCAGATCACCCTGAGGTGTGGAAACTGCTGAAAAGAGTGAACATATTATTTAAGCGCTGAGTCCAAACACTCATAGCAATAGCACAAAATGCTGTTCATGTTAGATGTTTCTCTGGGTATCTCAGCAAAAGCATTCGGCTGCTTTGAGAGAATGCATGAGCACGTGGTCCTAATACTATGATCATCTTTTTTTAATTCCTCTCTAATGGCTAGTCTTGCATGCGCTAGAAGAACACAGTAAAGCAGCAATTACCACAATTGATCACAAGAAGATGAGGACAATTAAAAACAGTGCAAATTAAATCAACAGAGGAAGCCACAAATCAGCTAAACATTACAGACTGGAATTCTAAGAACCTGTACAAGCATCCTTTGGTTTATCTACTCATCCCTGAGTATTCCAAGCCCACTCATAACACAAAACCTGCCAAAAGAATGAATTAAAATTTCTCAGATGGCATTATAGCCACATTAAAAGCTACTATCAATTTACAACTCCTAACTGTAAGATTTGCTCTCCTCCAAAAGACTACTCTTAGGAAAATATTAAAAGATACGTTATTTTCCCTTAGGGATATATAGGCTATTTTAACTCTTACCTCTTTATCCTTCTTAGTCTTCTTTATTTTCATCTTAATTTTCTTTCCAGTTATCATGCTGTAGTTTTCATTTTTCTTTTTGTTTTTAAAGAACTAAAATGAGATCACACATTACAAAGACATAAGCTTTAACTTATAATGTCACGAATCCTAAATAAAATTACAGGCAATAATATTGTATGCTTCCTAACTATCCAAAACAATAGATACAGGTTTCTATTTGCTGGTGACAAAAGTGGTGGTGTTACAAACATTTTAATGACAGGACAGATAAAGCATTTAGATGAGAAATATAACCAGAGTTCAGACTCACACAAGCATACCTTGGAAAGCTGGACAGGTCCTGATTTCTCTTTCTTTTTCTTCTTTTCTTTCTTTTTCTTCATTTTGTTCTCTTTTTTCCTTTTCTACAAGTATAAGACGTGTACTCTTATGCTTACAGATACACAAGGGCAAAAAAAAAGAAACCTACAAGTAGCTCTTAACACCCCGACTAGTCCAGACGGCCACTACTGCTTGCCCTTGCCACCACTGAACAGGCACTATCTGAAGCACAGAGAAAGCAATGCTGCGGGGTTAGCAACCCTTGAGATCCTGAGAATTAGAAACTGATCCCTGATTCTCTCTCTTTTAATGTAACCCCAATATATAAAAAGCATTGACCGGAAGGTCCTAATAAAACGGAAAAGAAAAAATACAATGGCAAGAATCTACTACTCTCTCTCACTGACTATAAATAGTTTCTTCTATCAGAAATAATATAAACTTATCAAGATTCCTCACTTTTCTCTTCTTCAGAGACTACTCTGAATTCTAGCTGGACCAGCAACGACTGGTATCCAGTCAAGCATATGTCAACCTATCAGCTCACCTGCTGTAACCTTAAAAAGCATGATTCAGATTTACATAGCGATAGACAAAAGCATTACGTCTTAAATGACATGGAAGGTTATTGAAATACAAAGAACTATTTTCTGTTTGTTAACTACTTATTTCTCTTAGTACATATTTACCTTTTTGTTGTGTTTTTCTTTTTTCTTTTTCTTTGATTTAGACTTAGGAGAATCTAAAACAAAACAAAACCAAACCCTATAAGTTCAGCATTCTGAAAAAGGCACTTGGTTTTACAGAGAGGGTATACAGAGATGCAAACATGCAAAACATAAGAAGAAAATGGTTTAATTCAGCTATATATATTAATTCTGGTTGAAAGTAACCCTGAGAAAAGCAACACAATTACTTACTGCCACTTACTGGTCTAACGTGGAAACTGAAAATACCTGCTTTACTCAATGATTACTTATACCAATATATTACATCAATAGAGACAATATTTCTCTCTCCTTTCTGCAGCTGTGCTCACCAGACTGCAAATATCTCTTTCATAAACTCACATAGAAGGCAACAAAAAGTACAGCTGAGACTGACAAACCACTGAAAATATTATCCCTGTTCAAGACAAATGAAAACCTTTTCCTACTTACTCAACTCACCTTCCAATTTCAAGGTTTTTACTAAATTTTGTAAAGCAGAAACTCACAAGTTCTATAACCCAATCATAGATTATAAAGAAAACATTTTAACTGGTATGTGAGGAAGTTGATTTTGAAGTGCCAACTTTGACTATGGGACTGTAAACCTAGAGAGATTGTGAAACATCTTACTAGTCTTCCAATAGATTGCCTTCAAGCTATCAGCTCTGCAGTTTCTTTACAATAAATTCCAAATAATTTAAAATAAAAGAGAACATTATAATTAAAATAAAACGTAACATTATAGGAATATACCAGAGCACAGCCAGACTCAAAAGTTAGAAAAGCCTAAGGTAAGGCTGCCCAAGCAATCTTCTTTTGGCCTTCTGATGACAAACGCAGCACAAGCATGTCAGAAGAAATGGTAATTCTATCACCATATTCAGTCTCTGGGTAACAACGGACTGGACTAAGCACCCACAGGGGATGGCACACCTGGCCAGAGGGCTTTTACAAATACTTGCCAACGTCAGGAAAGGTGCACATTCAAGAACAGTGGGTTTTCTTCCAGACTCTGAAAATCAGTACACTATGGTGAACAGACACTTGCCCAGTTTTATCCCTTTGCCCATATTTCTTCCAGGCTCAGTTTTTATCTCCCACCATCCTAACCGCAGTTCTTGTGACCACAAACCCTAGAAGAAATTCTCTAGGACTCTGCACTGATCTGTTGACTTCCTAGGCCAAGCTAGGCCACCTTTTCCTCCTCTTCACTCTTTCCAAGTTGCCATCCCTCACCATCAATCTGTTGCCATCCTCACTGGCTCAATCTGTTACAATACTTGGCCACCCTACCTCCCCAGTCTGAGTACTCATTTGCCTGCTTGTCTCCTGCCTGAGGGGAACCCCGTTCCCAGCTCCACCTAACAAGCTGCAGTCCCAGTTTCTGTATCTCAGTGTCTCTTTTTCCACAGAACAGTGTGTCCTTCCTGCACTCAAGTTGGCATCATTTTCCCTATAACGTATGTTACCAGCAAGGCTGGAGAAGGGGGGTGGGAGATACAACTCAGAGAGCAGAAGACAGTTTCCCTCTGACTCTCCTTTCAGTTCTGCCAGCCACTGCCCAGTGTCTAGCAGCCAGAGTTACAGCTGGACTCGCTAAATAAGAGAAACACAGATTGAAAAATGCCAGCAGGAATCTCCATTTTGTTATCCCCAAGGAACGTTAACTCCACTCCTGCTATAACCGACACATCAGATCAGGGCAACCTTTATCATTCAAGGTCTTTAGCTGGTGGTTAGGAATGCTATTCCACTGTTCTGCTGCTAGGATGTATTTTTGCTAGATCTAATTCATATCCCTCCTGCTGCAATTTAAGGTCATTCTTCCTTACTCTGAAAGTCACAGAGATATTTTTTGTACTCGCTTTCCATGGTAGCCACTACCTACACCTATATATCTGTCTTAGCTCAACTACCTCACATCTTTTCTTCTCTAGATGGAATAAATTGAGCTGTTTAAACCTGCCCATGTAGGACATTTTTGCTAGCTCTTCTGCTCTCACCTGTGAATGGGAAAGCTTAGGGAATTTTTAGCTGTAAAGTTTTACAAAATCTCTGAGCGTGCAGACTGACAACTTGGGCCTAATTCACAACGATTTTTTCCTCAGATACAAGTTTCTTGACACCCCTCCAGAAGATGAATCAGAAAGCATGCCAGGGTTGTTCACACAGTCAGTGTCTGACATGACAAATTAATTCTTTTTAGAAATGTTAAGAGTGTATCACATGGGATAAAATTAATTCAAGAAGAAAGGAAAAGCCCCCCAACTAAATTTACAAGTTCATAGATTTGAACATTTTCAGAATATATTTATGTCAGATACATTGAATCAAGCCACTTAAGTATGAGAACAAGTACTATTTCCATACAGATATAAACCCACTTCAAGAGAAGTGGAACTAAGTCTTTGTTAAACTGTGGGATACACAGTCCCAAACACGAGATCCTGTACCAGACAGTGAAACTTCACCCGACTCTGAAATTAGAGAGTTTTCATCAGAACTCTGTTTCTTCTGGAGAAATATCCAGTATCTCTCCATGTTCTAGCTCACATGAGAGTTCTTCCCAATCACAGTAATAAAAAGATAAAATACACTTCAGTATTTAGCCTAATGCATTATATTAAAAATAAAATGGCAATCTGGTCATTTTGCCTGCAATGGTACCAAATATTTTGACACAGAATATCAAAGCAATGCAGTCTTGATATCATTAGCAATACATTCCCCTGGAGATCACAAGCTACACCCATAGAAAAAAAATCTGTGCTTACTCCCAGATAGTACCTTGTTAAAAAAACTACTTCAAGTCCTCTAAGTAAGCAGCAGTGTAGTATGGAGTGTCTTAATCTCGCATACTTTCATATATGTTCCCACTGAACTCAGTCATTGGGATTAAAAAACTTCACGTGAGTCCTCCAAGTTAAATGCTTAGA
This sequence comes from Tringa tobata, assembly GCA_033628505.1. Taxonomy (NCBI): domain Eukaryota; kingdom Metazoa; phylum Chordata; class Aves; order Charadriiformes; family Scolopacidae; genus Tringa; species Tringa tobata. The sequence goes on along the minus strand of JAHREE010000287.1, from coordinate 8,677,422 downwards.
ACTTTAAAACCAAAGTAAGACTAAATCAAACACCTCAACACTGGTCTAAATGGATGGCTGAAGTAGAAAAAGATCTGTATTCACTGTACTTTCAAAACACAGAATTTTAAATATATGCAGCATTTTGTTACAAAGTAACATTTCTTTGAAAGGCAATTTCTATTTTTAAGTTATTTAAATTAACACAGGAGCGTTGCATACTGATAAACATCACATATGTGCTTGGAGCTAGCTTACCTCTGCTACTTGAAGAAGATGACCTTGATGATGAGCGTGATGAGGAAGAAGAACTGGATGTAGCACTAGAAGATGATGTGGATGTAACAGATGATGATCTGCTTCTACTGCGTTTTCGTTTCCTTTTTTCTTTTCCTTAGGATAACACCAAGCAACAGTGATAAGCCTGCTGAACAACTATGGTCTACTCTTCACAGAACTTAAGCACAACGAACCCCTATTTTGAAAAACCTTAGGGGTTTTTTCCCCTCTTCCAGCATCCCATGGTTTATTACCATTAGCAAGTGACAATGCTCAACATCAGGGTCAAACATGGTGACTGACATAAAGGAGAATACACCCAACCCCACAGCCACTGAAACTGATCAGCAATGCCTACCTCGGCCTCTCAGATCTTCTTGTGAAGTTGCACAGAGCTTCCTACTTTTTTCATCCTTCACCTTGTCCATGTCTAGTGAGAGACAACAGTACGTTCAACATAATTTCCAAAATACTTTGGGAGAAAACAAAACAAAACAAAAAAAGAATAGTGCAGTGCAGACAGAGGAAAAAGGCAAGAGCGCAGCCCCACCACTGCTCCTATCAAACTGCATCACGCCGTGGTGAGGTGCCCATCCTCTTCCAGCTGGAATCTGAGCCCAAACCCCTGTTTTCCTGTCATCTCCGAGGAAGGCGCCGTTGGTGCGGGCAGAGGGCTGGCTTTGCCGCAGCTGCCGCGCCGCAGCCCTCCGGCGGATGACAGGGTCCCGCCTGGCGCGGCCTGTAGCCGCCGGGAGGGCCCCGACCTGCCCTACACCCCCGCACCGGCACTCACCCACCCGCTCGCCACCCTACACCAGCACCGCCGGTCACCCCGCGGCCAGCGAGGGGCTCCCCGCCGGGCCGGGCCGGGCCGAGCCGCTGGCCGGCACACGGGCACGGACAGGGCGCGCCGCCATTTCCTAAGGGAAGAGCGGCTCCCACCCCGCTCCCCGCGGCCGGCCCCGGCGCGGCGGTTCGCAGGACGCCCCCC
>JAHREE010000287.1:8655006-8676080 GCA_033628505.1 Tringa tobata | reverse complement strand
CTGCCCGGCCTGCACTCCGCCGGCACCTCGCCTCGGGGCTGAGGGCTGCCGGGGCCCTCGGCCTTCCCCACGCTGAGGTGGGCGCTGGGCAGAGCTTGAGGCCAGAGGGGCCCTGCCAGCCCGCCGCCCCAAGGGCCTGCGGCTCCTGCGCGGCGCGGACGGCTGGGCCAGGCGCCTCCTGCGAGGGAGGGGAAGCACCTGGACTCCTACCTGACCCGAGCTCGAACGGGGGTTTTGAAGCTCTTGCTGAACCTGGCCTGCAACTGAAGCAGAAGTTGGTTATTCCATGTACCCGCTCAGAAAATCAATGGCTCGGGCCACCGGCCGTCTTCCCTTTCTCAACACATAGCCCAGCCTGCTGTTCAGCTCTGCCATTAGCCCTAATGGGCTTTAGCCCAGTGCAAGGGCTTCCCACAGCTCCCAAGGAGCAGCCCTGGGTGAGCCATGTCCAGCTGTGGCTCTGCAAATGGAGAGCCCCCCCCGTCCCCAGGCCCCCGCCATCCTCTTTCTGCGCACCAGTATGCAGACATGGCCTGTCTGCATGTCTTCATCTCCACACAGGCAGATACGAGTCAAGCAAAGTTGGCTGTACATCAGTTACGGGAGCTGGAGTCCTGCCCTGGGACATCGTTTCCTACTCCCTCTCACAGCGTGGAGGTTTGAGGTAAAACACTACCAAATCTTTTTCCAGTAATTTCACTTTTCAGCTAAGCCTCTTCTAACTGAACTCTTTGAACGGGAGTCAGATGCTAATGTTTTTCCCAGGATGATTTCCAACCCTTTGGCTTAACCCTGCCAAGTTTTCCATTCCCATTTTCAGAATGCCATGTTCTCAAGCATGAAGTAATCATGGGATACTGAAACAATTCCTCTGTTACTGGCCTGAACTGAAACAAATCCAACCTCAGCTGAACCCAAACCTGCTTGAAACAGAAATAACATCCCGTTTTGATTCTGGTGGATCCTCAGAACTCATGAATCTTCATCTGATCTAGCTTAGCTTAGAATTTACTGAACTTTTACATGCAGCTGCTTTACGATACTCAAGAATAACCCCAAATATCTGTGAAGCACATTGATTCCTAATCTAAAGCAGTGTCAGGTTGTGTCAGTGTCAAAAAAAACAGGTTTGGTTTTTTTGATTGTAAAACAAGCATCCTGTACCACACATCCTTCTAAAAAGTCTGCTTAAATCTAGCCAAAAGGAATATATATCACACTCACTCCAGAAGGATGGTGAAATTATTTATTCTTACATTAATTTACATATACAGTGAATGACATTTGGCTAGAAAAATGCCTGTATCATAGTAAGAGATATTCAAACAACTACAAACTGCCAATAAATACATTAAAAACATACTGTATGCTGATGTAGAAATACCCTATGCTTTTTTGGTTACTTACCCAGTACAGTATTGTTGAAATTTTTTTTGGTGGTTTTCATGCAACATCAAAATTATTCTTGACAATTCATGCTATACAACATCTTTTTCTTTATTAGTAATGGGATGAAATTTAAAATCCTGTTTACAAGTAGTAAAAAATCGCTGAAAACTTTAACATAAATCTCTCAATTGTTGTATTAAAAAGAAACAATTTAAAGAAGGTTGCCTTTAAAAAAAGTATTTTTTCAACTAATTTTTTATAAAACAGGCAGTATTTCAAAAGGGATGGTTCCATCCCCCGTAATGAATCATTTGTGCTTCAAAATTTTAAAAGGAGTATTCGTGGCAAAAAAATAAACCCAACTGGTAAGTAGAGGAGAGATGATTGCAATATGGACTGGCTAAAACTGAACATGCTTTCAACATCTGTCCAGGAACACACTAAACACTTATCCACGTCACCATGCCATCACCTACTATAACAATTAGAAATGGAGTTTTAATAATACTTAGCTCTTTTCATGCTCAAAATTCTTCACAAACATTTACACAGTCCTAACGCTTCTGCAAGTATTATTATCCCCATGGGGTGGTGGAGGTGGAGAGGGCTGGGAATTTGCCAGGATACAGACTGCATCCTTTCCCTCCTGCCTCCCTCGACTCTCTAAGTTCTTTATCACTTTCTGTATTTTACACTCAATGTACTGGGAGTCCCAGGAAACATGGGTGGTACGTTTCTGTCAGTTACTAGTGGTTATTATGCAAGTTGTGCCACTTTGAAAGTCACATGACAAATTTTAAAGTAATAATTGACACGAAGTCCACATCCGAGGCTTGGGACATCCTAAAATGCCACATCCTTGTCAAACCAAGCTTGCTCTTCCTGTAATGAAGTGTTAGGGACATGAGGCCTAATTCTCTCTGCTGTACAGCCAAATCGACTCTTAAAGTTAGTCATGGCTGTGTAAAAGAATAAAATCTGGCTCTCACTATCTGTCCCTGAGAACATGGAAAGCCCCTACAGTGGCCCAGTACATCCTGACATAATACAGCAAAAAGGACATCTAGATCAAAACAAAGATTTCAGATGTAGCTAACTCACCATAGGGTACAGATAACAAAGGTCCCTTCCCTTCCGTCCCTGAATTTGAAAATATTTGTGTCTGAATTATGTCCTAGAAACTGTGTGGGAAAGTAAATACCTAGCAATGAGATTGCAGATACGAAATGTATTGTTTCGGTTCATATCAACATCCTGCACGGAAAGGGCAGTTTTTGATTTTGCCACATTTGCCCTCTTGAATTTTCTACCTTATACCTTGCAGTCTGTGCCCCGTTTTGATTTTTATCCTGCCTAATTTACTCTTACTCTAAACCCAGCTTGGTTTCTTGCTGCCTCCTGGCTGGCTGCGGGTTCGCCCTGCCAGTGGGCTGCGGGAGCAATGGGCAACGTTGCGGTGTTTCACTACCTGATCTGTGAGAGACGAGAGACACAAAATTCTGTCACTTGTAATAACAAAATGACTGAGTGTGCAAAATTACATCCCTCTTACAGGCACCCAAAAGGCTTTAAAAAGGCACGTGTGTTCTTTGTCACTTGTTCCTCAGTGCCTGATCTTGGTGGTTTTAGTGCGTCTCCAACAAACCCCGTACAATGCACACGTTCCCCTGCAGCGTGGAAGGATCTTGGAAGAAAAATAAAGATCTTCAGATGTAGTTCATAGTCACCAGTTGTTACTCAGCAGCTGCCTCACCCTTTTACAAGCACCAGAGCTGCGCTACCTGGGAGAACTGCGTTCTTACAGCAACCTCACTCCCTAATCCATTTTCCCTCTTTTTTCCCAAACATCCAGATTTCTAGCAGAGGGGAACAGTGCATGTTACGCAGGCTTTTTCCCAAGCAGATATCCAAAGCACTTCCTCCCTTCTGTAGAGCTGGTAGGCCAGAAAACATCTCTTTTGTGCAGATGTGGGAGCAAAAAAGGAATTTTGCCCCTCTTCTTCCAGCAGTGCAGCCAAGAGCCGGCAGGCTGGCTGGGTACCCTGCTTCTGGCCGTGTCCTGAGAGGTGAGAAGCACCTGCAGCTTCTTTTGACTTCAGATGGGGACTGTGGATGTTTATCACCAATGGAAGCCAGTCCCAAGGCACGAGGCAGGAACGGAAAGGACATAACAAAGCTATTGTGACTTGGAAGTACCCTGTACAGCTGAAATACCAGGCTAGAAAAGTAGGAGGCACTGTCATTTTCCTCTGGGCTTTCTGGAAAAAAAAAACTATTAAAACAAACATTAAAAAAAGATGCAAGGTCCCTGCCTAACTGAAGCCATTCTTCCCACTTCAAAAATCCAGGAGACGGAGGGATCAAGATACATTGATTAAAATGTGCTAAGGTTGAGATGTTTCCATTTCAGACAGGTGAAGCGCACTCACACGCTTGGGCATGGCTTCAGTTCTGTGTGAGGGAGGGGAGCCCACAGGCCTGCTTGGGCTCCGGGGGGGCTTACTGGAGGAGTCTCATCTCCAAATGCCAGTCCAACGATGGGAGCCAAGCATTCTCCCCAGCCTGGACTGAGCCAAGTCTGGATCGAATGCACGTTCACATAAACTGGACTTCTAGCTGCCTTAAAAACGCAGTCTTGGAAAAAAGGTTAAAAAAGGAAAGGCTGATGCTTTGGCAATTCATTGTCTGTTACGCTGTCCAAAAGCCTCGAGACATTATCAGTAGTAGCTTCACTAATGGCAATTTACTATGGCATGGCTGGTAGTCACCAAGAAAACATTTCTTAATGGTTAAAGCAGTCCCGTTGATCAGTTACGTTTTTCACAATTCCTCCAGATCTGTTAAATCCACAACCACTTTCAAAAACAGAGTGTCATCTCTGATGTAAGTGTTCTTTGTGTTCTCTAGGACCGTGTGTGGCACAAAGCGTGGACATCCAGAGGCAATATTCATTTCTCCATCCGGCCTTTTGAAACTGCTGCTATTGGGGTCAGCTCTAAAGACTTCCACGATGTGATTTTTTTTCCCGCTTTGGTCCAAAAGCATAAGTGTAACTTTTTGCTTGAAAGGCCACAGCAGCAGCGAGTCAAACTCCCCCCTCATCACTACAAAGTAGAGGGAGACGTGTGTTCCCTTTCCTGAGCCGTCCCCATTCAGGTAGGCTCTTGCACATAACCTGTACCCGCAGCGGCTGGTGTAAAAGGGCTGGCTGAATATGGAGAGGACACGGCCTTCCACCGCCTCTTTTTTCTTCATCTGGTAGTCCGTGATTTTCCAAATTAACTTCCCATTGTAGCACGTGCCTTCCAAAAGCTTAAATCGTTCTTCGTTTTTATTGAGCTGCGCTTTGTGAATATTGATCTGGAGATCGTGTTTGCTGGACTGACCTTCCAAAACAACTGGAGGAAAAAAAAAAAACAGACACACACACACTTGGTAAAATAAAACCGTTGGAGCATTGGATATGAAGAGCAACCAGACTCGAGCTGACAACACCAAGCTACTCAAGCCTGAGTACAGGCTGTTAACTAGTGTTACTACTCTTGTTAACTTTTTTTTTAATGTAATTGCAGCTTGTAGTTTAACAAGGAAAACTGGTAACTACAAACCAGATTAATGCCCGATGATGGATAGTACCACTGCCTCCATCACAGCGCACCAGCCTGACCAAGGCCCTTTCTCTGGCCCTGCAGTGCCATAGGAATCCTGGAGACATTGAGGAAGAGGGGAAGGCTGGAGGATGCAGCATACACACACCATCACAGCTTGGTCTTAGTAAGCAAGAAGAAAGCCCTTTCTGCCTAATAGCTGCAACTGACTGACTATAGGACCAGAGCCTCTACCTAGCCCCTAGTGAATCAGCAAAAACCCCACACCCCTGCAGAAAAGAAACGAAAAGTCCCAACCCACCCAAGCGCTGATCGTATGTCTCCATCAGGGCAATCTTCTGTTTTACGTTTTCGATTGTGTCAAACAGGGGTCGCAAGTCTAATTTGCTTTGCTGCTGGTTTGCCATCTGTATTAGCTGTTTCACTTGTGATTCCAGGCGTGCAGACTTATCCAGGTGACTGGCCAGAGCCTTCCCAGTTCATGCCATTGGAAGAGGTTGGACACCGAGACAAAAGACATTCATATAATCAGCCGTTTCATTTTAAATAAGATAAAGAAGCCTTTAGCATAGTCAGCAATATCAACTATATGGTGCATTCAAAATTACTCCTCTGGCTTAGGAACATATTCAATTGCTCCTTCACAATTAATTCAACATTTAGTGACTGAGAAGCCGTCCCTTACTCAGATCTGTCTGCACTGCATCACTTCATTCAACTGATTATTCAAATTTACACCTGCGTATTTGCCATGGGGATCTGGCCGTGAGGATTTACACAGTGCTTTTTGCCCAGATCAGATATCCAAACTTCTTTATTGGTTAAAATGAAAAGACAATTCTGTATTGTAAAAAACCAAGAAGGGCTTGTGAAGTGTCTGGGAGACAGTATTTTTTTATTGCCCTGCTATTAATAACAACTATTACTGGATAAACACATTTAAGGGTACAAGAAAGCAATTGGCCAAAAAAGATAAAATTAATGTCTCACCTGTGTGCTTACCATCAAGTTGCTATTTTTACCAAACAGTTGTGTAAACTGTCTGAATTCTTTTTCACACTTTTTAATGGCCTCTGCTAGTTGCTGGATTTTAATCTCCTTACATTCCAGGCTCTTACACAGGTCAGATATCTACAGATGGAAAAAAACAGAGTAAAGACGCTAAGGCACACCAAAATATACAACGATCAAATTAAAACGAATGTGACTATATAGGAGAAAGTGGTAAAGTTTACAATGCAAAGCCTTAACTTAGCTAGATATAGCACTACTTAATTCACAATTTGTGGATAAGCACCAGCAAGAGTGGAACATAAGGTAATCATATTCTTTAATAGATGTGTGTGGCAATGTGTAAAAAGACTCATATCTCTCATCCCCGCCATGATGATCCATTTGGGGGATAATACACACTTAAGTTCACACATGTTTATGTGTTTATGTATGTATGTATATACTACTACTTTTTTTTTTTTTTTTCCTATAGTAAGGTCTAACCAGCAAAAGAGATGAGTCAGTGAGTAGTACTAACTCCAAAACCAAATTGTGGGATTTCAGGGCACTTATTTTTAGCATAAACAAGCAGAAGAGTAAGTCAATCATCAGTCTGGATGGATCCACCTCAGCAGGATTGAGCGTACACCCAGTGTCACCAGCTGGGAGCCGCAGAAGCCCTCACAAGCGGAAAGGTGCTTGCAACTGGCTCTGCACTAGTCCGTGCTGCCTCTACAGAGGGGGTGACTTGGGCATGTAAAGTCTCCTTTCTGGAGCAATCTGAGCAGCCACTGAAACATTAAAATGCTCTATCTCCAAAGCTTGTATCCACAGTAACCAGAGACCAAAAGCAAATGAGGTGAGCGATGGCAACGAGCCTCCCACCATGCTTGGTGGAGAATATACGTGCCTGAGCATAGAGAGGTTTCCATCTAATTGACTGACTTCGCTAGAAGAGCTTATTCTGACTTTTGAGGTGTGCAAAGATGATAAAATCAATCTTTTAAAATGTAGCTGAGCTAAACCAGGCAACAAATGCAGAATCTCATTTCATCCTCCAACCAGCCAAGCACCACTGAAGGGTGCTCGTTAAATATGACTTAGACTTACCTGTTCTTCCAACCGGGAGTTCTTGTCCAAAATCTGCAGCATATGTTCCCTCAGGGCGCCATTTTCATGTTCAGCAAGTTTCCCTCTTTTAATCTTAGTGAGGCAGAGGGGGAAGTGAAAGAATAAAATAACAAGATACGCAGATTTTTGAAGCTGTTAGTAAAAAATTTATTGATTTTTTTTAAAAGACGTTTAAAATGTCTTTTCTGTGCTTTGAAAGTGAGGGAATGGCAGTCTTGTACTCTAATACAGCATCTTAGCCAATGCTAGAAATGGTTGTGAAAGAACAAAAAAAGTGTTGTTTTTTTTTAATTAATTTGGTTTGGGAGACAAATTCCAGTCCCAGTACGGACAAAGGTCTATAAAACAATACCTTTACAAGACAGCCGTACTGCTTATATGGGCAGTCCACTTCTGCCTCAGGACACACAGCGTGGTGCTTCTCAATCTGCAGGTGTTAACAAAGAAACTTGCAATGAAATGAACATTAAGTAACTTGCCACACGAATAAAATCTCAATGCCTGCATAAAGGGTGAATAAAGGCCAATGTCAAGACACCACCAATCACATAAATAGGAAAACGAATATTCAGAGTCAATAAGCAAGCCAGATGTTTCTCCATACTGCAAAACGCCAAGGGTTTGCAGTGACCCTCACTTGTAAAGTGGGCCATATAGCCCTTTTGGGACCAAAGAAAATACTTAGAGCAATGAAGTTTTATTGGCACGGACCAATGTGGTCTGCAACATAACTTTCAGTTTTCATAAATGCCTGTGACCTGCTGAATGACAGTATAGGAAAGAAATAGTAGTACCTCCTTTTTCAGAATTATTTGTGAACAGTTTTGGAGACAAGGCACAGGATAATCAGGGCAGTCATTTTTCTCATGATTCTGGACGGAAAAAAATAACAAAACAAAACAAGGCAGTGATTTGTATTTTTGCAAAGTAGTATCCGAAGAGGAAGGTATGCAAAAAGTAATCCCAAACATAGACGTGCAAGCCCCATATCACATTGTTGTTCATAAGAGAGCAACAGTAATTGGTATTACTTAAAGCGCATTTATTATACTTTCTCCTTCAGCTACTCAGCCAAATTTATTTCAGGAGTTGTTATGCCCCATTACAACGCTGGAAACTTTTCACTCAGCAACATTAAGAGGAAACACGTGCTATGGATTCAGGGGGAATGTTTTATAATCTTACCTTTATGTTAATTAACAGCACGTATTTATTACAGTACTGACACATTTCTTCTCGAAATTTACAGTGTCGGCTCAAATGCTCTTTCAGGTCTTTTCGAAGAATTTGGTCACAACATCCATCATTAGTGCATTGCACCCTTTCAAACAAACACTGCTGCAGGTGCTCCTGCAACACGCAAAAACAAATTAAACTTTTAAGTATTTCATCACGTCTCCAGTTGACCAACAGACCTACAGAAACATTCAGCAGTTTGGTAAAAAACAAAAATCCATACACTCTTTACTCCGTAAACTTTCTCCTTTTCCAACCTCAAAATGACTTCCACTTTTTATTCAATTGACATCCCGAAAAAAGGCCCAAATGACCAAGTACATCTTGGCAAGATTTCTTGAACCAACCATCACTTGGTGCCTAAGCAAAGAGAAGGCATGTATAGACACTATGGATATACTAAAGCTGCATAGAGCAAATGGTTCTTATAAAACAAATAACCTAAGGCAAAGCTGAAACAACCTTACAGCCGTAATATTTTTGAACTTGTTACCTACAGTGTATAGCTAAGTCATAATCTATGTACTTAAACCACGTTGCTACAATACCTCTGAAGTTTGAAGACAATCATTGGAATTTGGCTTATAATAAATACACAGAGTTTGCATGAAAATCAAAGGCTTCAAAATTTGATCAAGCAAACTAACCTGATATCGTCCCAGAATTATTTTTGAATTGCAGTCAGGAATGTTTTTGCAGAACACATGCAAGTTGAGAACTTCTCTTTTACAGCAGTTGTCTTTGAATACCTGTAAAGGAAGCAAACCAGCCCTCATATGCAGTCACGTAGGATGTAATAAAGAATATAAAAAAGCAAAACATCACACCAAATCTTTTAAGCACACAAGTGTAGACTCAGTAATTGTGAGTATGTTTCATGATAATTCATCTTGAAAATTTATACTAAAAATATAAATTAAAACATCTATGAATTTTGCAATAAACATAGGGGTTTCTCCCCATATATTTATTCCACGGATGCTGATGCATCCCACAGCCAGCAGGATTAGTAGCTCAGGAGCTACAAAACCACTCCCAGAGCCTGCCTGGATCTGGAAGGAAGCAGCTGGAACTAACGGGTCCCAAAGGCCACACCAGCTCTGTGCATGCAGCTTCAATGCTGAAGCATGCAGTACACCTCTGGGATGGAGATGTTGCTGAGGTATCCCTTCTATAGACTCTGAGAAACAGCACCATTCCCAGTCATGGATGCAGAAGCAAATTAACCCTCCAGAGCAAACTTTCAGTCTTATTTAGAGATCTTCCAATAACGAGCATTATAAAGCTGCTCACTGTTGCACTACTGCCATCAAAATTTACATAAAGTAGAAGACAGCGAATGAAAAACAAAAATCACATGGACAGCCTGATTACAATTTCCATTTCCTATCAGGAGCAGGAGAGAGAGGAAGGAGACATTTGATTTCACTAGAAAATTCATTCTGGGAGGACCAAGTATATAGCATATTTATATGCCAAGCCTTGAAAGCAAGTATAAATGAATCCATTACCAAAAACAAAAAAAAATAACAGTTTGCAAAATAAGAAACATGAATGTATCTTTTCCTCTAAAAAGCGATGCAAAAGTAAATTAAGTGTGCAGTGTTAATGAGATGCAATGGAATTAGTTAAGGCAGCAAATTATAACTGAGTCAAAACAAAGACAATCAAATAAACAAGATTCCCCAGTAAGATGGGCCATTAAAAAGACAAGCCAATAAACTCTCCACTAAAAAAGACATCTGATGACTAGGGAAGATTTAAAACTTCATGAAACTCTTTGACAGTTTACCGGAAATATAAAGACTAAAATGAAATAAGTTCAGAAAATGAAGTATAAAATAAAGCTTTAGTTATACACCCATATTTCCTTTCTGGGAGAGCACCACTGAATACACTGCTTCCCCCAGCATCACTTCAGAGGCAAAAACTGCTCTTCCCCTGAGGACCAACAAACTACTCAGCTCTCTTGCTTTTTCCAAGCAGGTGTTGACTGCTGGAGAAACGGCACCTACAGCCACTTACCTCGTGCATTTTTATTGTTTCTTTGTCGACAGGACAGGTGGGTACTGCACTCAACTCTCTAGATCAAAAGAAGAGTCATGTTAACCCACAGAAAACTTTATTTATTTTACAAAATTGCACTATGCTAGAATCTGACTCTGGCAGAAGTCGGGACTAGATACTATAAAAGCAAAAAAAAAGTGCTACAAAAATGCTTTCCTCCGCCAGCTACACAGCCAAATCCTGCCCACAGCTCTAAGAGGATATTAAGCTGCGACAGTGAATATATAACAGAAAGCAGAGTTTATTCTACTAGTGTTAATAAAGTGTTTTTTAATTAAGAGGACTTTGTTGTTCTCTGGCCATCTCCTGCTCATAAATGTCACATCTGAAAAAAATCCCATGGAGTGCACTGAACCCAACCTTTGCCTAGCACAAGCAGGACACTCCTTGCTGCACCAGTGAAAAAAGACCTCCTGTCTTAAAAGGCTTCCATAAGTCCTGTGGTAAAGGACAATAAAAAACTTACTGAGGCAGTGCAAAAGGGAGGCAACTCAGAGAGAGAAAGCGGCAAACAGAAAACATATAAAAACCATGAAAGGTAAATGGCGACATCCATCCACGTAATCAGGCTCCTCTGCAGCCTCCCTGGGCCAAATCCTGCCCTTGGATACACCAAGCAGTGTGTAATGTATCTCCAGACAGCTCTGCAGGGTAAATCCCAAGCGGATGGATGCCAGCAGCCTTGTGATCTGACTGTAGTATCAGGTAAAATAAACATCAGTCTTATAACTCCACTAAAATCTAAGAAATTATAGAGAAGCAAGTGTAAACAGCTTAATCTAACCACCAGTGCTGGTACCACGAGACATTAATGCAACAAATTCATCTAAACAGCACAATGTGAGACAAACAGACCGAAATAGCATCTCACGCAGTAGCGCTTTAGTTTATATCAACAATTTCTTCACGCTGACTTCCCTGCAGTTACCAAAATATTCCTCACCAGCAGCGGGTAAGGTCTTTAAAGACACCTTTAAAGCACTGATATCACAGTCACTGAGTTTGATAGAGTCTTTCCATCCACTCCTTCGGCGTTTTCTCAGATCGGTACTAATATTATGGCACTCACTGCTGATTTACGGAAGGCGTTAACTTCTTTTTAGGAAAGGGAGGAGGGGGGGCTTGCACTGACCTCAAAGAAAGAATGCACTGCTGGCAAAATCGGTGGCCGCATCCCGTCTGGTGGGGGTTGCGAAGGACGAGGTGGCAGTAGGCACACTTGTACCGCTCTTCTAAGGTTTCCACAAACTTGTAGTCGGCGTCAGGCTCGAAGTCCAGAGAGATGGCGTTGGCAGAATTCTGGCGCGTGAAGATGCCCGAGAGACCAGCGGGTTCGTCACAGGCCATGGGAGCTGCACTGGGAACCAGACGGAGGGAGAATCCTTCCAAATATTGACCGGCAGTCGTGCCGCCTCAGCTGCCCCCTGCAGAGGCTGCTGCTGGCAGGAGGGGCTTCATTTGCAGCGGGGTGCGATGGATTTCGGAGGGAAATGCGGTGCCAACTACGGAAGAACAACAAAATGCTCAGAGAGATGCAAAACGATGGTCACACAACAAGTACCAAAGCACACTTCTTTGGAAATGAGCTCTATAGTTTGAAAATTGTTTCCCAGAATAGAGATTTTTATGTCTTTTTAAATTTTTCTCACAGCAGCTCTTAGTCTCAAAAAATTACAAGAGTCACAGACGCAGCTGAGCAAAGCAGAGGCCAAGTCTTGGCCCTAATGCCCACCAGGAAAGTCTATACTTGATGTAGAGGTCACCCACATGACTTCATGAGTTCATTGCACCGGTTCAAGCAAGAGACAGCTTTGTGGTTTATAGCAAGGTGGTTTATATTATTAAAAAAAAAAAGGCAGCAAGGGGATTTTACCTTCAGTTTAGGTGTTACAGGAGTCAAAGCCTCTTAACTTGACATCTTTCTTTTCCCAGTTGGTGACTCATTTATTGCAGTAAACTCTAGTCCTATTTTTTCAAAGTTTTATTTAATTATGTGCAAGTTTTTGGCTGTATTAATCCTGCCTGAAAGAAACAGTGGGGAGGAAAAAAAAGGAAAAATTGCAATCAGAAGTGTGACATAAGTTTTTCCTCTCAACCTACCAAAGCTCATACAGAGCACAGAATACAATCTTAGTTTTCCACTAGGAAAAATCAGCAATATTTGTTTCCAGCCCTAAGTCACAAATCTTGAGATTTAGCACCAGTCCCTCAACCTTGCAGTAGTTTTTTTTTGCAAGTAGCTCAAGCCCTAGAGCCACTCTGGTTTTCATTTCTTGCGGCTTTGCATTCAGAAGACATTTTTTCCTTACAGGATGTGTACAAACGCACAATGCAGCTGAGCTCTCAGATCATTTCAGGGGGGAAGTGCTCCATTTTATAGCTGTGCTGTGGGATGCTGTTTCTCCTCTGTGTGCATCACCTTCCCTGTCAGTCACTCATGTCACTCTTACTGGCATCAGCACCTCTCTCTAGAGCTCTGACTCAGCTCCTGTAAGGTCACCGAGGGTATCTGCTGCTTTGGTGGGGAAGCAGGGCCAACACATCACCACTAATAACCTTACACTGGCATGAATCAGTAGCCCAAGTGCTCATATACTGCCCTACATCCCTTCTGCAGTGGATTCCTGGCCCACGAAAGCAGCGATTAGGACTGTGCTGTGCAGAGCCCAAGCACTGCCACAGACCTCCTGGCCTTCAGAAAGCAACATCCATTTTCCTTCCTACTTTAAAATCTCATACTAGGCAAGGAAATCCTGCTGACAGGTAAAGTACCCAATTCAAAACCAAGCCAAAGCACTTAAGCAGCAAAAGGGTATTTCACAACAAACACTTACGTGCTCCTGTAACTCAGAGCCCTTGTCGTGGTTCTACAAGATATTTACCTGCCCAGCTTGCAAGAGCCTCCCTGCCCTCCACTAGGCTGAATGTCAGACTTGCTTCGGCACAGATGATCATCTAACGCTGGTAACCCACAGGAATACGAGCCTGAACCATACTCCCAAGCATAACGACTTACTATTCCAACTGGAGTTTGCAAATTATCCTTTTCAGTCCCTCTAAATGAACAGCCTTCTGCTTTAAACCAGAGATGCTCGTCTATCTCGCTCCTTTCATTTTTAAACAGCTGACCTTTTCTCCTCTGAAAAGGGGGTTCCTGGTTCTCTGAAGCTTAATCAGGAGCAATTCTATTTTCCTCACATCAACCAGAGACGCCCAAATGCAGCCTGAGGGATTACCAGCCTCCTGCCTGGGCTGCCTCGGTAGCAGATGCCAGCAGCAGAGTGTGCCGGCTGCTTCAAAGGCAGATGGAGAGCTGCCACCGTTAACTTCCACGGCAGAGACTACCTACAGGCTGAATTTCCAACAAACTCATTCTGTTGTTGGTCGGCGAGAACCCCAATACACGTTTCCTTCCTCTCTTTTATTAGTGTGCTCTCCCATTTACATGGCATCCGATTTCCTGAGTCCTGTTACACTCCAAGACTTGCATCATCTAATGGTATGGTTTAAGAAGAAAACGCTGCACTCTGTAAAAACATGCAAAAAAAAAAAAAAATCTGTGTTTTACCCATTTTTGCCTTTAAGGGTCTACCTGAACTCCTGAAGTTCTTCCAACAGGGGTGAACAATGCTACAAATGTTTTAGGCAACAAAGTTATGGCATGTGTTAAGAAGAAACACAGTCACCAGCCCAAAATCCCATCCAGAAACGCCTTCAGAGCTCTCGCCACTAATTAAATCGCCCACGTTCATTCCCATCTCCTTCCGCAAGGAGCACTCTGCTGTGGTACAATCCCTTCCAGCTCTCTTGCTGAAATGAGAGCCTTTATCTCCTTAAACGCCCTCGTGCCGCACCAGCATCCCCAACCCAGATCCCGTTCCTAACAAAAAAAAACTCTCGGCATCTCCATGAAAGCGCCTCCTCCCCCTCAGCCTCTCTCAGGAGCTCATTGCACGGCTGAGGGCACCTCAGGACACAGGAAAGGGCACTCGAGGCGAGAGGCGAGCCTGCTGCTCAGAATGGAAACCTCTGGGTTCCCAGAAGACGGGGGACGTTTGCCACGGCTGCCCACCTCGTAGGGGGTTTGCCACGGGGTTTGCAGCTGTTCTGCTGGCCCCAGGAGAGGGCCCTGAGCACGGCAACCGCCTCCCCCGAGCTGGAGAGGTGCCCGTGTGAATCAGCCGGGGAGAGGGGCTCAGAGGAGCCGAGGAACCGCAGCCCCGTGCCAGACCTACCGCCGGGCAGCGCCGGGCGGGATGCCATCCAAACCATCGCAGGCGGCGCGGAGTTCCCGGCCCAGCGCCCACCGGTGACTCAGGGCGGATCGCAGCGGCTCTTCTTCCACTCGGGGCTTCCAGCGCCCGTGCTCTCTGAACTGAAACCAAAGGCAAACCGTCAGGGGGGGAAAAAAAGTGCTTTTTTGTGACAGCGAGAGCACACGCCGGTGGTGAACTGAATCAATTTCCTGCTTACGCTACTGCCCGGCCGGCGTAGGAGCCAAGGTACGCTTTCACTTCTGCCTCTTCACTAAGGCTAAGAGCAACGGGAAGGCGTCCCTTCTTTGTGTTCACTGTGATTTTTCAGCACGCCTATGAACTTTAACGCTCTTCTAAAATACTAGAGCGCGGCGGGCGCACGTGGCATAACCAGGTTCTTGTGGCAGATGCGCAACGCACGCGGCAAAGGGGTTTTCGTTGCAACTCCACCGCAACAGCACACACAACACCCCCAATCTATAGTCACTGAAAATCTACACATCAAAAAAAAAAAAAAAAAAGGATTTCCATATATTGAAATAAATGCCCCTGCAGGGGCAACTCTTTATGTACCTGCGCTGTAGGCAGATGCTTTACCCTCGCTGGAAATAACCCAAAGGGGAGAATTTTCATAACAAAAAGAAACTTTCCTAAATGTGGGCTAGCCTGTTTTAACTACCTCCACACCAAACTAAGCCCCAACGTTTTCCATTAAAATGCTCCACACATAGTGTATCTTACTGTCCAGAAGCCGAGTAAGAGACAAGCAGAACATGATAACAAGGAGAAAAATCAGCACGGGCATGACTTACTATGGTATAGAAATTACATGAACATTTTCAAAGCCATGTTCAAAGTGTTCCCCTCCAGCAGCACCACCTCTGTGCCACCAGCAGTCAGAACGGGGAGAAGCAGCGTGCAATGCCGATTTCGCATTGAACAACTGTGGACAGATTAACTTTTTTTAGCCACAAAAACATACTTACTGCACACAGAGAAAACCATCCCCTATAATGTGGTTGCTCTTTTTAAAGAGAATATATTTGTCCTGTTTTCTCTTAAGTGAACCTAAGTCACCCTGAAAGGTCAGCAGATTCATTGCCCCATGAGCTATGAGTGCACCACCACAGCAGCCTGCAGCACCAAAACCTCCAGGACACGAGCACTGAACACCACCACGTCTTTTAGACTCACAGGGGCAAATGTGTGAGTTGTTATCACAGATTTGGTCATCGCATATGGGCAAGAATGGATTCTTGGTCCTGCTGCCCAGCAAATGGGTGCTGAGAGCATGGCTTCTGCCAGGTTCACTGTGTGAGGGAAAGGTAATGCTCAGCTGCCCTCCAGGATCGGAGTATTGCTCAGTAAAAAGCACTGTGATCGCTCCCTTACTTCTCATGCTTCCAAGAAGGACATACAACAGAGCATAGAAAAAAAAGCCATACATACATCTATCTTCCTATACACCTAGCTCTAGTGCAGCTCTATTGCTTTGCCCTTAGGCACCTGGCAGGGACAGGTCTTAGAAGATGCCCTGTTCCTCCCTCTGAAAATTATCTACTTTTTACAATACATCATAACTGGAAGCCTGGCTTAGTCATGGTGGGGAAAGTTTTGTCACATTTAGAAGTCTAAGATCAGTTCACTCCGTTGGGAGCTGACAAGCAGAAATATGATGGAGACAACATACCTTGCATTAAAATGAGCCTCTCCAAGCTGCCTTATAAACTAGGAAGATTAGCTGCCTTCAGCATTTTTGAATTAAAATGATAAAGTTATATGATTTACTACTAATATAAGCTCATCCACAAATACACTGCATTTTGGGGACAAGAAATATATGGCCCAACTCTTAATATAAGGAGCGGAACAGGCAACAGAGTCTTCTAAAGAATGACTAAAAATATCTATACAATTTGAAATACATATTTAAGATATAGCAGATTATACAGAGTCATGAGAAAACAGCAGATGATGACATGTAACATCACTGAAGGATCGTCCTTGTCTCTTCCAACCCAGGAAGAGTGACAACACTTCGCTGATAATGAAACACACTTGCAGAGTCCCCACGGGGGAGAAGGACCCCGGCTGCATCATTTGTGCCCCCCAAGCCCAGGGGCTGCAGAGGGAAAGGAGCCCCTATTGCCACAGACCCATCACTGAGACTCCAGGTTCGCTCCTGCTTCACCTGGCAGCAAGTCAGCCTCAGGAGCTGCTCCACTGTTCTCCTACTCGCTTAAAAACCATGGTGCGGTGACCAGCTGGTACCCAGGAGACAATATTTCTAACAGCAATAATTTCCTATTGGAAATGTGCCTGAGGCCCCACAGGGGACGTTGCTGCTGAGGGCAGCAAAACAAACTTTTCTTTTGTATATAGACAATATTATCCCATTCAAATTCCAGTATTACCTTATTCTCAAAGCACAGTAAAGCCTTACTAAGCAAGCATCAATTTGCTAATTTCCATAGGCAAATTTTCACTAAGCAGAGTAAGACAGTAGGGTTTCCTTTGCATAGAGTTACAGTCAAGCGTTACAATAAATCCCCATAAGACTAGACTTCATTGGTTTTTTTAAAGCATAGATTACAACATGGATAGCATTTAAAAAATACACTCTTACAACTAACAAAGTGTGCCTGGTGCTGACGTACCTTTGATTTTATGGACAACTTGCTATTGGCTACATTTGCTATTTTCCCTAGATCTCCCAATCATTAATTAATTTTGTATTATCAAGAAATCCCTCTGCACCTAATCAACACAATATTGTTACAGTAATACAGAAGACTTTTGTCTTAAAATAATTCCATTCACAGCTGGAAAATAATTTTATTCCCATCACTTCTGTAGTGATACCTGGTTGTTTTACTGTCTTCCTGAGCACCAACAGAAATTTCGATACAAATGCACCATCACTCACCCCCACAACCCCCCCCCGGCACCGCTCTGCTGGTTCAGGGGGGTGAACTCAGTTCCTGGAATGTTTCAGGGTCTGCAGCCTTCCCCCCTTCAGAGCTGATAAATAATTCCAGCAAAGTTAGGCTCCTGCCAGCATTAACAAGACACGTTTTGGTAAAGCCGTACCTGAAAACCGTAGCTGGTCCTCAATGAGGAGAAAATGAGAGAGCGAAGGAGAGAGTGCGCCAGCGTGAGCTTTGTGGTTAAAACAACAGTACAAGCGTTTTAAAGCAGCAAAGGAGTGGAAATCCCCCAGCGTAGCTTTGAAAAGATCATGTCTAAAAACGTTTTAAAAGTGCTAGGACAAAAAGCAAGCCATTGAAAAGTATTTTCCCTTCCTGTGCTGAGGTAGGGACTGCAGATTTTACCATTTGGAGGGAACACAAGGTTACCAAGAACTTTCCTCACAGTTTTCATCCAAGATACAGAGGAATTTTCACCTTTCACAAAACTGGTGAGGGATGTGACCAAAGAAAAAATACATGGGCAGCAGGAGACACATAAGGACATGAGGAAAACCCAGGTCTAGCCCTGCAAAACCCTCCACGGCACCCTGGGTGGACCAGCTCGTTGCAGGAAGCGAAGGGATGGCTGAGGGAGGAAACAGCATGGGCTCGGTCACAGAGCGACTACACCAAGGCATGCTACAGGCTGCACGGGCGTTTCGCGTTCAAACCAGAACCCTCCAACTGACATCAAATCCATTTTAAGAAAATAAATGTTTATATTTGGGTTTGTAATAATTTAAGTGGCCGTAAACCCCAACGATTTTGTAGCCTGAACTTAATCGCGCACCCGTGATTCCTGGCAGCCTTCACCTCCACTGACCCTGTCCTTCCTCAGACCAAAGGGTGCTGCCCTCACCAGTGCCACAGGCTCCATCTCTAACCTCGCTCTTTCCTAATCCTCCTCTACCCTTTTCCCTGGCTCTCTAGTCTCTTCCCCCACTCCTCTAAAGTAAGGTATCTTATTTTCTATAAAAGCAGTAATTTTTAAGTCCCCTGTTAGTTAAAATGCTAGTTTTCCAAAGAAAGCTTCTATTCTATCTTGTAGTAAAAGCACCATGTTTAGCCTTTTCTCTTTAACGGAGCCTGCTCCTATTTCTAACCTATTTCAATTTCCACCTCACCTCCCAGGAGGCATCTCAACCTACTGCATGTTTTCGTGAACCTTCCCTGAAGCTCTGGAACAGACAATTTATTGCTAAAGTCAGCGGCAAAGGCAAAAGCATTGATTAGGTGCTGCTTCTTCATGGGATCAATGAAATTGATCCAAGTTGTATTTCTAGACACAGCCTAAGCTCACTGCTACAATCAAGCTTTTTAAACCAGAAGATATTCTTTCGTCCTTGCCATGAACTCATGTCCTCAGGGCGCATCCTGTTGACTATACACAACCCCTGCACAGGCTGACATCAGAAAAGCACAATAGCTCGTACATGGCCTTTCCTTGAGCCTGGCAGCTCTGGAGGAATCATAGAATCATAGAATTGTCTAGGTTGGAAGAGATCTTTAAGATCATCTAGTCCAACCATCAACCTAACTCTGATAAAAAAACATCTCTAAACCATGTCACTAAGCTCTATGTCAACCCGTCTTGTACATACCTCCAGGGATGGGGCCTCAACCATTTTCCTGGGCAGCCCATTCCAATGCTCAATAACCCTTTCAGTGTAAAATTTTTTCCTAATATCCAATCTGAACCCCCCCCTGGTGCAACTTGAGGCCATTTCCTCTTGTCCTATCGCCTGTGACCTGGGAGAAGAGACCGACCCCCACTTCTCCACACCCTCCTTTCAGGCAGTTGCAAAGAGCAATGAGGTCTCCCCTCAGCCTCCTTTTCTCCAGGCTGAACAACCCAAGCTCCCTCAGCCGCTCCTCGTAAGACTTGTGCTCCAGACCCCTCACCAGCTTCGTTGCCCTTCTCTGGACCCCATCTGCAGGGATGGATCCAGCTGGTTTCGTTGGGAGGAGGCGGCGCTGCAGAAAGCGTAATGCTCAGAGAGCACAGCTCCAGGAAGTGCCATCTGCTTCTGGGAAGCTTTGGGGAAAACCCCAAATGGAGAAGTTGAGTAGGAGCAGGATCTTAATTTTAAACAATTTCACTCTGCAGATGAGTGGAGAGCAATAGGCTGGTGTTACTGCTCGTGGGCAGCCCTTGATCTCCTCCAGCACCAACTCCAGTGCTGAAACCCTGACCAGGTTTCAAGCGGGCTCAAGGGAATGAAGGCCAGTGAAAAGACAGCCAGCAACAGCATTTAGGAAACGGAGCAAAGGAAAAGAAAGACAGGCACAAGAACAACATAAAGAAATAGAAGTAACTGAAAAGAGGTAACAATAAGGAATGGAGAGCTGGACAACTAACAGGTTTTATTTTTATTTTTTTTTAGTGTATTGGAGCCAAAGTGAAGTCCTCACTTCTCCTAACAAATAACAAGCCATTAAAAATTTTGCAAAACTAGGTCTTTTGGGGCTTTTAAGTTTGCATCTCCCTCCCTGCCCCAAGGGAACATGCCATCCAGGACTTGGATCAGTTGCTTTGACCATTCAGTCGGTTTGGCCATGAACACCTACTCAAGGCATAAGAGACTCTTGCCACACCCCTGACCCTTTGACTTAGTCTTAACCAAGAATTTAATCAGCATGTATATAGGAACTTATGAATCAGCTCACTGGTTATTTATTCGATTAGTTGGATGAACTCAAATTTTGCTAGGGGTGGCCTAGCAAAATTGTAGGGGATCTGCAGTCAGGAGCTGTGCTGCCACCCACCCGTGTGTGCAGCCACAGCCGTGCAGAAGCCCAGTGGCACAGCAGTCCTCCCCACTGCCATGGGCCTGCATGAATGCCAGGAGACAGAAAAGGCAGAACTGTCCCTTAATGCATCAGGCAAGATGCCGTGTAAGAAGGATGCTAAGCAGGCCCTGGGCAGCATCCAACCCTGCTCTCGCTGTTGGCATCAGTTTTAGCTTTATTGCCCCCAGCAGTTAACAACGTCGCTGCTTTTAGTGACCTCAAGGTGCACCTCAAGCATCACCAAGGTCCACGTTCATAATTCCTCAGTAAAAAAATGCCATGAGACAAGGTTTAAAATCGATGACAGTGAGACAGACAAATGGACAAGATTTTCTTTATAGATAATGCCCAGTAGCCTTCAATAGTATCTCTCATAGCATTTATTATCTTAGTATCACAGAATCTTCTAGGTTGGAAAGGACCTTAAAGATCATCTTCTCCAACCGTCAACCTAATGCTGACAAAAATAAACACCCGCACAACAAACAAAAAGCAACACCATCACTAAACCGTATCTCCCAGCACCACATCAACCCCTCTTTTGAACACCTCCAGGGATGGTGCCTCAACCACCTCCCTGGGCAGCCCATTCCAATGTCTGATAACCTTTTTGGTGAAAAAATTTTTCCTAATAT